>CAKNYM010042927.1:0-27821 GCA_932195095.1 Andricus curvator | reverse complement strand
ATTTATAATGTAGAGAATAATTAGTACTTTCAGAGTTTCAGCAGACAAGTGGGAATTTGATTAACGCGATGTTATAAAAGTAGGATCACAACATAAAATTATATAAAATTATGATTGTATTATTATAAATTAGGTAGTGCAAACGTTTCTGGCAAATTTTGCCGAATTAGAACTTTTATTTCAAAATTATCATAAGATTTATAATGAAATGTACCTACAATTTATAATTAATTATTTTTTAACCTCAAAACGAAACAAATTTTCAAAGAATTTCAATACAAATTAGTATATGTGTCTCAAAAAAGGTAAAATATTCCCAAGTTTTCAAACCAATTAAACAATACATAATCCACTTACTGTATTAAATTTGTAAAAAAAATTTGTTTTTATCACTCTCGATCCTGTCACTTTTTATAATGCACGCCTCACAAATCATACAATTTAATCACTGCGCATGATCAAACTCTTAATTCGTATACGAATATAAGTTTCGAGTGGCATATACCCACTCGTTGCATTTCATACGTAACTTTCCGCATACGAACCGCCAGTGAGTGTTCGAGAATAGGGTTCATTGGAAGTCATTCGAAAGTCGCAAGATTCGTATACGAAAAAAACTCGAGAATAGAGCCCCTGTAGAATAAATGTGTCATGAGATTTGAAGACGGCCGAGTGGCGGCGCTGGCTGTACTTTTAGGCCGACAATTATTCAAATGCATGGGGAAAATACAAATTTAATTTATGTTAATTGTTAAAATACGTTTTTTGCATATATTTATCTTGGAAAAATATTTTGTAGCATAATAAATATCCAATAAATTAATAAGTACTAATGAAAAATGAAGAAAACATTATTTTGATGATTAAATACGAATACACTTTTCACAGAGTACCAATAATAATTCTACAAAGTGAACATTACATTTTTAGCATTGACATATGTAAATATTGTAAACTGTGAAAATAGTAAATTTCAATTGAATTTTATTTGTATTGACATTTATAATGATTATTGAAAATTGAAATTAACGCTTAATTCAACTAAATTATCAAAATTTATATATTTTTTTGTAAAGCTAGAAAATAATTCATTTTGTTTCGTTATAAGACGTTTATAAAAATTAATTATAATAATAAAAAATATCTATTGTTACAAATATTTCTAACGATTTATATTATAAAGATTAAGATTTATAGAATAAATAAATATTTATAAAGTTGTAGAATAAAAAAGTGTATTTATTGTGAACAATATTTAATTAGAAATTAACAGACAATAAATAAAAATACATAATTATAAACGAATAAATACTACCATTTGGAACACGGTATGTACATAAAATTTAAAAACATTTATTTACATTTGTGATCACCCGACAGTACAATTCTTAACGCATTTTGATTTTTTTTTAATGACCTTACGTCTTCCAAGTAAAATTAGTGACTTTGAATATTTCACTCAAACTAAATAAAAAATTTTTATTTAACAACAAACTTTAATTTTTTTGTCTAACTTTTCAGTGATACCATTTATTTTAAGACTTTCAAATTCATTACAAAAAAGGCCATAAATCAATGTAATAACTAACTAAAAATAATATCCAATGGGTTAGAGTAAGACCAAGACAAATTTTTTTACAATGTTATAAACAAACTAATGAACAGGAATAATTTTTTCGTGATTCGCAACGATTGGGTATTTAAAATCAATAGCCTTTGTGTGAAATATGACACATATTAATGTTCGCTTACAATAAGTTAAGAATAATTGCTGTTTGCAAACAGTCAAATAATTATTGTCCGATCGTTTTACACATTGCAAATTTTAAAAGTCGCAAAAATAATTTTTTAAAGATATGTGCTTGTAGAGAATGAGAAAACGGAACATTTTCCGGATAGTTTTTTTTTGTGCCCAATAATTATTCTTAATAGGAAAAATAAAAAACTGAAAAATTTGTAACTCCAAAATCAATAATAAATAAATAAATATTGATAAAGTTGGAGAATAAAAAAGTGAATTTGTGAACAATATTCAATTTGAAATAAATAAAGAATAAATATACATAATATTAAACGAATAAATACTACCATTTGGAACATTGTATTTACATAAAATTTAAAAACATTTAAATAAATTTAAGTACATTTGCGAATTTAAGCAATTCAAGTTGTAGCAAGCAATTTCGACTTTAGCAAATTGCCGCATTCGGTTTTCCAAGTAATATTGGATCAAATAAGCTAACACGTCTTTAGCAATCTTTAGCAATTCGCGTAACCAGAATTGCATCCAAAAACAACGCACTTATACCCCATTATTCTCGTTCATCACAAAAAAAACTTGATAAAATTTCAGGCTAAAAGCCTTAAAACTTAATTCTAAAGCATACAAATTTAAAAAGTCCATTTTTATAATATAAAAAGCACAAAAATTCCCATTTTTGACACTTTCCCCATGCATTTGAATAATTTTCGGCCTAAAAGTACAGCCAGCGCCACCCTCGGCCGTACTCAACATTTCCGTCACTTTCATTTCAGAGATTCACGGGGCTGGTATAAACTATATATAATGAGAAAATTCATAAATTAAAAAAAGTGTTAATAATTTGAAGAAGATTTTAAAAAGGGATTCGGGTTGGTGGCGGCCAACTACTGTAAACCACTCTGCCCGCCCGGTACGTGACGAATACAATAGGACCATTATATGACCTTCGCATCACTCGAGTGCCCTTTAGATGCCGAAATCAGCACAATTAGTCACTGACATTTTTAGTTCGCCAGTGTCGTTTCAGTGCCGTTTCTTCGGCAGGGGTAAGTGTATAAAATTTAATTTGATGGGGAAAGTACTGAATGAATAAAATTATATAATGCAGTGCGCACGACATAAAATGACAAGTATCATGTTTTATTTATTTAAAAATATTTTTTTCCTCAATTTTCGAGAAAAATTTGATCTAAATATATTAAATGCTTATTTAGAATTATCGATATTCTTGTTCACTCTTTTTTGTGCAAATTTGGGTTAGATTGCAGAATAGGGGCGTCGCCCCTATTTTATTGGCTGGAAAAAGAACAATTTTCAACAACAAACTATTAGAAGAATCTTTAATTGAACGATAAATGAAGCGATTTGAAGAGACAAAAGTTTCAAATTATTGTTACTTTTGTTACTACGATGTTTCAAATATAGGTCTGTCATGATATCAGAATGATCATATTTAACTCAACATTTAGGTGCTTTTAAACATCCGTACGGCCAGAAACACTAGGGTAAGTGTGGGTATTACTGTGGATGCTCTGATTATTGCGGTTTCAAAGATAAATAATGATTTAGAATGTTTTGAATGTATATAATGCTTTGAAACAATTCAGAAAATTATTATGTGTTATATTTTCAATTGTCATCAATAAATCAACTCCAGTTACTATGTTTTTAACTAATTTGTTGCAATTTGAGTCTCGCATGCTCGTATTTCTATATATTTTTTACCAAATCAGTATTTGGCACACGATTTGCCTTCTTGCATGATTTACTGCGGCTTTCCAGGCGCTATACCATAACCTCAAAACTAACCTTACTTAGTCGCCAGTGATAATGCCTGTCAGTGTCTCAGTGTGTCTTTGACCTAAGTGATTGTTAATCCATGTGATCAAAAATATAAAACATAATTACACTTCACTTCAAATAAAATAGCAGTGTTACAAATGTAGTAATTGGGTTACCGCAGTAGTTGACGCGCAGTGAATCATGCAAACCCGCAGTAATATCTACATGGAACATTTTTTTTAGATTCGCAGTTTTTACGTAAATCTAATTTCTTTTCACGTTCTAACGACTGAATTCTATTAATTAAATACCAAATTTTCTTCACAAATTAATGCGTAACGAATTTCTCATTCAAACACTTGTTTTTTATCTTCAAAAGTCGTCTTGATTTTTTTCCGCAGTAGTACCCACACTTACCCTATTAATAATTAAAATTGAATGGTTTTGTAATAAATCAAAATGTATTAAGATATTTTTTCATGCCGACATAAGCTACTATGTCGACAAAAAAAGGAGCGTTTCAGGCACATCAACTGTCACTTGAGACGGGAGGAGACGAGACGTTGGAAAGGGGTAGGGTTTTGACCATAATTATTTTTGTGACCAAAGGGGTGCCTTTCCGCCCCCACGAGACGTGGGAAAGGGGTTCGACCAACATTATTTTTGTGATAATAGCTTATGTCGGCATAAAAAAATATCTAAATACATTTTGATTTATTAAAAAACCATTTAATTTTATGTATTTACAATGTTTACAGTATTTCTGGACGTGCGGACGTTTAAAAGCACCTAAACGGTGAATCAAATATTATCATTCCGATATTGTGACAGACCCATATTTGAGACATCGTAGTAACAAAAGTAAAATAATTTTAAACTTTTGCCTCGTCAAATCGCTTCATTTATCGTTCAATTAAAGATTCTGATAGTTTGCTGTCGAAAAAATTGTTTTTCAGCCAAAACATAGGTGATGCCCATTTCTACAATTGCACCCAAATTTGTATAACGTTCGTAATATAATTAATGTACGAGGGGTGGAAAGTCAGAAGGGGGTAACTCCATTTTTTGAAAATGGGCTTTTTTTTATAAAATTTTCAAAAATTCATGTGCACATTGAGTTAAAAGGATTTGTTCGAAATCGTATTTTTGATGGTAGTAATTCCTTCCAGTTAGATTTGCATATCCATTAAAAATAAAGACATTTATGATCAAGATATTTCTTGTGATATTCACAAAAGGCATATATTTCAATATCTTCGTGGTTCAACAACAAAAATGTAAATTTTATCATTTATCACTAGTTAGCTAGTTAGTTTTAAGGCGGGCGGTTAGCCCCTAAGGAGCTCCCCTGGCGCTCAAGCTTAACTATCGCCCTTAACTATTCGCTCTCAGTAGTTGACCCCAGGCCTATTGGTGAAGCCTAGTATGTCGATCACTGATCGCGTTGTAATTTCCTCAGGTTTCATAAAATGGGCCCCGAGGGTTTGTTGCCTGAGCCTAGCTAATGCCGGGCACTGGCATAATACATGCAGGAATGTTTCGTCATCCCTGCCGCATTACCTGCACTCTGTTGTTGGGTTATACCCCATTTTGTGCATATGATATTCAAGTGGTTGTGCCCAGTGAGGATCCGGACCACTGTCCCTATCTTTCTTGGGTAAACACAGGATTTCCCTGGCTCTGTCCATCCTCTAGGTATAACCCAGGACGGATTTCGCCTGACGGCAACCCTGGATTTGTTCCCAGTATTTCCGGTGCTTTGTTCGGATCCAGCTTTTGATGGCCATCCCGGTGCAGCAAGACGCTAGTCCCAGTACCGGTTCCGGTCCTATGTATTCATTTGCTGTGCCGCATTTTGCCAACTGGTCCGCTTTCTTGTTGCCCTTCATCCCTGTGTGACCAGGGACCCATATGAGAGCCACTTTGCTTTTTTCTGCAAGCTGGTTTAATGCCGTTTTGCATTCCCAAACAAGTTCTGATGTTATATGTGGTTTCCCTATTGCAGTTAGTGTCGCTTGGCTGTCCGGGCAGATCGTAATCTGTCTGCCAGCAGCGTTTTCTTCTATTAATGTTTCAGCACAGCGAAGGACGGCCAGGACCTGCGCCTGAGAGACAGCATGTCGCCCAAGTGGAATCCCTATATGCCCCTCCCTCTCTTGCTGTCATAGATTCCTGCTCCTGACCCACCCTCTTCCCTGGAGCCATCTGTATACCAGATTTCCCCTTGGAGGAGCGGGTTCCCATTTGCTTTCCACGAATCCCTGCTTGGAATGCAGACACGGAAAGTTTTGGTAAAATTGAAGCGTTTTGTTATTTTATCTTGCCTCATCTCTAGAATCGGCAGTGTACTGATGTCACTTAGAAGCCTAGTATGCCTAGTCCCACGAGTCCATCTATTTGCTCTTGCCAGGCGGGCCATCGCGTGTGCCGCTCTAGCAGTTATCGCATCATGTAGGTAATGAATGAATCCTATCACCGCTGTGGCCGTAGTCCTCATTGCTCCCGTTAAACCCCCAAATGCTAGCGTTTGTAATCTTCGCAGCCTGTCCTGCATTGTTTTAAGTTCCGCCCGTGGCCACCAGACCACGGCCGTATACAGGAGCCTTGGTTTGATGACAGCAGAGTAGAGCCATGCAAGCATTTTAGGCCCTAGACCCCACGTCAACCGAAAGACTCTCCTGCACATCCAAAAAGTCATGACAAACTTCCTGCATTGCGCCTCCAGGTGCTTTGTCCAGTTCAGTTTGCTATCTAGGATTACTCCCAGATATTTAACTGAATCTGAAAACGTCAGCTTTCCACCACAGAATACAGGAGCGTCAACTTTGGGTACTTTATGATTTCTCGTGAAAATAACCAGGCTGGTCTTTTCGGGATTTACGGAGAGCCCTGAGCTATCGCACCAGAGCTCTACGATTCGCAGCGCCGACCTCATAAGACCCATCAACGTCTCCAGATGAGGGGGGGGGCGGCCCCCGACTAGGATTACAAAGTCATTCACATAGCCCTGCCTGAGTATAATACCCCTCTTTATTTAGCCTTCGAAGGCGACCGTCCACTACAATGCACCACAGGAGGGGCGACAGGACACCACCCTGTGGGCAACCCCGTGGCGTTATTTCCCTTACTAGGCCTTCGCCCCATCTGGTTTCAAGTCACCTCCGGCGTAGCGTGCTTCCTATCCAGCATACTAGCTGGTCTGGCACACCACATCTCAAAGAGAGGAGTATTGCTGAAAGCACCCTCTATATCTCTCTGAATCTGTATACTCTGAATTGGAAAGAACATATATACGGTATAGTTAATAAAATAAATAGGACATTATATCCTCTTAAAGTAAATAGAAAATTTCTGGACAGATCACTTCGCATAAAATTGATTTCTGCTCTAATCTTTCCATTACTAGATTATTGTTGCTTGGTGTATGATGATATTTCACTTGAGCGAGACGTTATGTTACAACGAGCACTTAATACTTGCGTGCGCTTTATTTTTGATCTGCCTAAAGATACCTCTATTTCATCGTATTTGAACTCACTTGGCTGGCTACGAGTCAAAACTAGGCGTCAATACTTTATGGCCACAAATCTATACAGTATTCTAACAGCAGGTAATCCTTCCTACCTTAGAGGGATGTTTATATATGTAGATGATGTTAGGCTTCGAACTACACGGCGAGATGGAAATTTACTTTACATTAATCCTTCCAGAACTTCCATGTACAATAACTACTTTTGCATATCTTCAGCGTTATACTGGAATTCTCTTCCTGAAAATATTCGTAATGCGGAGAATTTGACGGTTTTTATAACTAATCTTTTTCGGCACCTCTTAACTGAGCAGTCTCTACTCTAAGATCAATGCGTTCCGAATGCTGCGAATATATATACATTGAACTGATATTTAATTTAATTTATGGGACTGTATTTTGCTTAGGACTACCAAATTATTCCCAATTTTAATGTCTTAGATGACCGAGCAGCCTGCTTGAAAAGCATGCTGCAGCGGGGAGGCTAAAAGCACCTAATCCCTAATATATCTCTCGACCAGCTTCTCCAACGTCTTCAGGACAAAAGACGTTAGGCTGATCGGTCGGAAATCTTTTGCAGCAGTGTAGCCCTCCTTCCCAGGTTTGGGAATGAAGGCCACTCTGCCATCCTTTCATGCCGATGGCACGTGTTTAAGGGCAATGCTTGCCCTAAATAATTTCGTCAGTGGAGGGACGACGAGATCGATGCGTTTTTGTAAAAATTCTGGATAAATGCCATCCGCCCCTGGTGATTTAAAGGGACAGAAGCATCCTACGGCCCATTCCACCTTTTTATAATCATCGACCTTAGCGGCGAAATTCCAGTCGGCCCTCTCTATCTCTTGGCCCCAGCCCTCCACCTCTTGGTCGGTTCGGATTCGCTGAACACCCGAGAAGTGGACTTTCATCAGGTGATTCAGCGTTGCTTCTTCGTCTTCGGCAAACTCACCATTATCGAGCCTTATTAGCCTCCCACCTTATTAGCCTCGCTGTTTCCGGAATTTTTTTCGATTCCTCGCAGAAGCCCCCCCAATCCTCCTGTTTATACTTTCTTATGTTTTTATTGTATTCATACTGGGCCGTCTTCTAGATGTCCATGTCTGAAGCAGGGACCCGACGGCAACTTTCGTTCCATTTCGTTATTGATAGAAGAAAATGATTTTTTATTCAACTTTCATCTGTTATCTCTTGATTTGGCCGAAATTATCTATTGTCTGAAATTACATCAATGATTGGATCAAAATTATTTTCTTTAACTGGAAGTAACGAAATGGAACGAAAGTTTCGGTCGGGTCCTTGGTATGAAGGCAATTTAGTTCTATTAACCCTGTTTAACAACTTTATTGTCTTTTTAAGGAGTTTCTCCAGGTGGGTATTCCACCATTCTGTTCCTTTCCTAGACTTAATTGTGCATGTAGGGTAATTTTTCTCATATGATATAGTCACAGTTCTTCGCAGAAAATCCGCGGCGTGCTCTAACTCATCAATAATACCATAGCTTGTGGGGAATTCCGCAAGCCTTCCTTTGAGTTCCTCGTTATATGAGTCCCAAAGTGTATTTCTGGGGTTTTAGATCTTTCAAACCACCGTTTTTCCTAGGGTTAATTGAAACAAGATATATTTGTGGTCCGAGAGAGACTCCTCATCGGAGACTCTACAGCCCACTACCTTGCTCCTCAGTACATCCGAGCATAGAGTCAAATCGAGAACCTCACTCCTGTTTTTGTTCTGGAATGTGGGACTATCACCCCGATTCAGAAGCTCCAGCTCTGCCCGCTATGTATTCGATTAAATCTCTCCCTCTGTTATTGATGTTTGTGCTTCCCCACACCGTATGGTGAGAGTTTGCATCACAGCTCAACAGCAGAAGAATCCTGTTCTCCTGACAGTGCCATATTAGTGCCTCCACCTCTCTGCGAGGCGGGGATCCCACGGCATCGCCCGGGAAATAAGCCGAGGCAGTAGACACCTCTAGCCTTTCTCCACTACTGCCCCTAAGTCTCACCTTGATAACGGTGAGATCTCTGGAGCAGAACTTAGGCACCAACAGGACATCCATACCCTTGACGGCTATGCATGTCCTTGACGTTTTTTCGCAAGGCCCCTTATACAGGGTGTTTTTTTAACTTGAGACATCGAAATATCTAAAAAAATACGCATCCTATGAAAAAACTATCCGTAATGAAAACTTTTTAGTTTCGAGGGGGAAAAGCGACTTTGAAAAAAACCCCCCCCCCCCCCAGAAGGCAAATTTGTTTGTTTCCGAAATTTTTTTTCGAATTGTTGTTAAAACTCCTCCGTTTTGTGTCAAAAATAAAGGAATGTTTTAAGTCGATTTTCAGAACCATAAAATTCTAACCTCAAAAGTAAACCTCAGTTTTCTCCTAACTGAATTATTTCTATTGTCAGACTTTTTCCTTCTCTATTCAGTAACTCAACATCTCTGGGATGGATCATAAGTTTATTTTTTAATTGAGTATTTCATTTCTTATCACTGTGTCAATCCGAAACAGACAGGGTAAAAAAGGGTCAACCCAACATGATCACCTTCGGACAATATTTTCTTATAACTTATAATCTTATAATAATAATATAACTTATAATCTTCTTTGCAATCAAACTTTGTTGGTATCGATTAAGCAATACGTCAGCTCGAAGGCGGAATTGCATTTATTTAAAATTGCGATTTCGATTTTACACAATGTTTTTTCGCTCTCCTGCACAATTTCCATTTTGTCGATTACTCCCTGTTGCCATTCCACCGTTTATACATAATATGAAATCATATTTGATCACATTTAAAATCTATCTTCTTCTTAGCAGACTTTTGAAAGTAATAATAAATGTTGTAGGCAAATAAACCCTATAATATTGCATACATACATATTTATATGTAAATACAAAAGAATGTCGAAATTTTAAAATATGAGAAGGTTTTTTCTACGCAATGTAAAAATGATGTCTTACTATAAATATATACATATGAAGCTAATGATATTTTACTTTTCACATTGTATTATACGGTGATTCTTGCACAAAATTTTCTCTCTGAAATTTCGAAGATAAAGTAAATCTAGATTTCTTGTTGTGAATTATCTTTATGAATAAAATGTATCCCGCATACATATGGTTCATTCCGAAAATTACCAAGTTTTTGTATAATAATCGCAGGAAAAAAATCACTTGCTTTCTGATCTGTATACATTCTGCCCTGAATATAATTTATTTTCTTATCAGTGTTCTAATATACATCGTTCAGTACTTATTCCAAGTACTTTCGGGAATCATTCTTTGGTGTCATTCAAAAAATACGTAATACGTTTAGGGGGGGGGGGGTTCGAAGTATCATTCTCCATGTTAAGAACAATGGAAAAAGTATCACACGGGGGGTGGGGTAGGGGTCAGATTTTCCTTAAAAATGTAGCAAGTACTTTGTGAATGGCCCCTTTTAATATTTTAAAAATATTTCTACCTACATACTGATTTCCCTGTACAGTTTGTCGTACAGAGAGTATGCGTCATATTCAAACTGCCCGGTTATACTAACAAAATGGTGGAACTATGCGGCTGCGTGACGAACGAAACGGGGCCCTCAAGTGGCTAGACCACGTATGTATTGGACCATGTTCTAAACCAGACATGCCCAACTCGGGGAAATTTCCTTCGGGAACACAACACGTTGTTACGTCCTTCTGGGCCTGTCCTGGGGCTCTGTTATTGAAACTGTGACCCTAGATCTCGCATGCGACTTTCCAAGCGAGATTGAAAATGACATTCTTGAGTCCATCTCGAATGCGACAATTTTCGAACGAGACATCTCGACTGGGTTTTGACCACTCTAGAGCCAATTTTGCATACTAATTCCTAGTGTTTTCTTCAAAATTGAAGTTAAATGTGTGTTGCCCTCTAGCTCGAAAAACGTTTTTTAGACCACCCTGATGTATCACGACAATTCACTGTGATGCACTGTCACTGACAAACAAACAACATTTCACAGTGCAAAAATCCCTAACCTCAATTCCCAACAAGCCGCAGCATCATAAATGTATAAAAGTTCAAGAAAAGGAGACGTGCACATAATACGTCACACATTTTTCATTTGTTTAAATAAATACGAGAATAAAAATGCCTTGAAGCTAAAAGGGATAAAACGACATAAACAAAAGAAAAACGTGTGACGTATTATGTGCACGACCCCTAAGTAGATTTTTCTGTTCATCATTTAAATGAATGCGTTTTTTATTGCATTTTCGTCCCCAGATATTCTTTAAAGTTTTTTTACATTCTCCTACCCTCGTTGGTTTATGTATTTATCTATTGCACTCGTATACGATGTGTGACGGTGTGGCCCGTTTGCAAATTAAAATACACGCCAGCGAACTCTAGGGAGCGCGGCAAGAAGCTCCAATTTGAATCCTTTTAAATGATCAAAAGTTAAAATACAAATATTAGATAACTTTCAAATACAGAAACATGAAAGGAAGTTTCAAGTATCAGAAACTTCATGTTACAGAGCCTAAATAAGTTGCAAGCTACTAGTTACATAAGGTGATTACACATAATGCAGTACTCTCTCTCTCTCTATCCTGAAGCTAGGTTATGTTAGTTCGAACTACTACGCAGTATACAATAAATTGCTTCTTAAGTGAAGTGTTTATTTATTTAATGAGTGATAGGTCTAAATGTAGTCTCATTAATGAGTATATGGCGCCAGTCAGACCGGATGTAGAATGGACTTTGGACTTGTTTAGAAGAAGAAATGTCAATCATCGAATGACTCATTTTATGACTCATATCCCGTAGGCGGAGCGAATTGACCTACTTTGTTATTGGCTAATCTGTAGGGAAATTCCATGACGTAAGCAATGCGATTGGTTCTTGGCCGAGGAGAGGGAATAAGTTTCCTCCCAATTGTAGGTTAGGCAAAAGCACGCACAGCCAAAAATAGGCAGATTCTTCATCTCGAAAACCGATGAGAACAACTTTTATCCTGCGACTCTCAGTTCTGTAACTTTGAACTTAGACTATTTTGTGAATTGAATCAAATCAATGATTCAAATAATTACAAGCTTGTAACGCGACGCGTTTCGCGATTACTTATTGCACTTGTGTGCATCAACCAAAACTGTGAACAATTAATCAAAACAAAACTATTGAATAAATTTTGTGATTCAGTGAACATAAACAATGGTGTTTTTATTTAAACTTGACCTAGTTTAGCGGCAGTGGTTTCCACCACTCAACGGCAGCATTCCGAACTCCTTCAACGAATCAGCAAATGGCTACAACGGAATGAAATTCGACTGCAGATCCTGGGACGTAACATGATGCATACCACTTATTTAACAGCACCAATCACACATCATCTTTCCTTTGATACTTCGTGGCTATTGGCTATAGAGCTCTATGGAAAACCGGCAACACCGCCTCAATCTCGTATGTTACTTTCACGAATAGACCCACTGCATCTCGAATGGCACTCAAGAATGGTAGATGTGCGATTCAACGAAACTCGATTTAATCGAAATGTCATTTCAACGACAAAGGTATAGTTTGTGCACAGTGGTAAAATGTGTTCGAACCCTGACGGCACGCATGTTGCAAATTTCGTACAAAGTTTATGCAAACGGTTTGGTGAGAGTTTGAGCAATCTTTGGTTTGAGTGTAATTTGTATACCATTTTATAGGTGTTTGATAGTAATTTGAGCTTATTTTGTGCAAATTATTAGTCATGCTGAGTCCGCAGATTTGTGTCGAATTTGTGCAAATCTTTTTTCAATTATTTATAAAATATTTTTGTATGAGTTTTTGTTTATTGTGGGTTTATACAGGTAAGAAAACAAATACATTCTATTCACGTGCTCCATCTATTTATTATTCAACACAAGTACAATATAGGATGAGGCGAAGTACACAAAATTAGCCAATAAAATAGAAAATTTTTCAATTACTACCATTTTTGTACTTTCAGCTTTCGCATTGTGCCAAGACTTATTTCATATACTTATATCAACAGCTCGTTGTTCATTTTAGAAACATTAAGATCTTATAACTACGAACAAACACTTTCATTTTAAATAAAATCGATAATTATAATTAAGAAGAGGAACAAACTTAGCAATAATTAAAATTGGATAATTTAAAGGATCAATCGATCAATTCAGAGCGATTTGGAAATTTTTAGATATACCATTTATTTCGAGTTTTCGACTCTTTTTTTAGTCCTCGTCAGGATCTATAATTATTCGAATTACAAAAATTCCAATTCAAAAATACAATAGTAAATAAGACGCAAACAATTTTACTCACAATTTTCTGATGTTCTTTAATTTGGCGAAACATCAGAAAATTTGAGTACAATTGCTTGCGTCTTATTTATTATTGTATTTTTTAATTGGAATTTTTTGTAATTTGTATAATTATAGATCCCGATAAGGACTCAAAATGGAGTCGAAAGATCGAAATAAGGGGAATATCTCAAATTTCATATCATTTTCGTCAATTTGGAGCGGCACATATTTCAAGTAGCGAGTCTGTAAATTCGTCTTAATGACTGACGATCGAAAAATTCCTATAAGCATCTGAATAAACTTCCACTTCGAATAGATACGTACCACTGTCAGAATATCTGCTTCCCCGAGATTTTCCAACATCTTTACTTCAATAACGGTTTTGCAAGGAAGTATTACGGGTTTCTCTGGGAACTCTTGCGTTACGTTTTTATCGCTCTTCAAAACTCTGATTTTGGCCAGAACTGCAGCTTGGAAAAGGCTGTAATATACAATTTATTTTGGATTGATTCTTTAAAACGTAAAGCCACATATAAAAAAATTGCCAAATTTGTATTGTACTTTTCTCTACAATTTCAGTTTTTAGTAATCACGTATTTTATTTAATTTTTTTATTTTAAGTTGTAACTATTTTCTAATCTCAATGATAGTTGTAACTACTTTTTAATAAGTGGTTTCTACTAGTTACTAGTTCGCAGTTGCTACAGATTTGTAGTTTTTACTAGTTTCGGCAATTACTAGTAATTAATAATTCCTACTGACGACCAATTTGTACAAACTGTAAGTTAGACTTACTCGTATCCCTCGTTTTCGCTCCTGGAAAATAAGTTCATCAATACAAAATTGTATTCTCGACAAACGTCTAAAGTGTTATTCGGAATTGAGACCCCATACCTTCGATTCGTTTCTCTTCCTTGTCGAAGATTTCGGGGTGCAGCTTCCTCTCCCATTTGGTTACGGCGGAGATCCGGTACTTGTTCGTTCTGTCGTATTTGTACGTGTCTTTCGTTGATTTCTTCGTCTTCACGGAAAAAGAGTTCCAAGGCCAAGGGATCATCCTGGTGCTGGAGAGCGAGTGGAGGATCGCGTAGGAAGTTGTCCATTTTTTGGTTCGTCCCCATCGTTGTTATTGCCAGCAGCTAATTCCAAACAAAAATAAATGATTTTCCAGTTGAATTTGTGTGAGCAAAACATTTTCCTCTTAAAATAATTTGAGGTAAATCGAACTTCTGTCAGAACTTGCTGCGGTTGGACCTTGAATGGTTCTCCCAATTTCTAGAAGGTCTGTTATGGTGCGGTTTTCAACTTCTCGGTCCCAATGGTATTCTTTGAAAAAATAATGATAATAATTACAACACACAACCTTTTCATACAAAAATAAAGCATATAAAGCAAAACTTTTCAGTAGCTTGATTCGATGTTAAAAAATTCTCACGTTTTCTCCTTCTTTCGGTTGGATTTTCGAGTTTCCTTCTATTCGAATGTTTTTTTCCACCTTGAATTCCAATGCCTCCATTGCTTGGTTGGCTTTGACCCCCCCCTTTTGTAAGTGCCTTTGCTCCTTCTATAAGTGCCTGGTCTTTGATCAGATGAAGCTGTGGTACGGTACTTCGCAGGCTTTCTTACATTCCTCTTAGGCTTCGTTTCTGGAGGACTTTTCGAAACAGTTGAAATCGAACTTCCATCCGACGATTCGCCTGAATCAGTATCTTGTGCGGAAGACGTAGCAATTTCATCCAAGGAATCCGAGACCGAACTTTATTGAATGGATTTTAAGAAGGGCATAAATAATAAAAATCAATAAAATATTGAATTGCAATACATAATGATAATAGTTATAATACAAATTATTCAATAGATAGTGATAGATAATGATACAGTTACAATTGAAATAATAGAAAACGTTATGTACAAACAGTTTTTTGCGAAAAATTTCACGTAGGAACAGATTAATATTATTGATTTTGGCATTTAATGGAACCTAGAAATAAATTGTGAAACGTGGTCTCTCGGAACCTAAAAAAAAAAATTATGTGTATGTCAACAAAACAAGTCAGACTTACAATCAATACTTCATACCTCGATTGCCGGCAGTGGCATGCAGCCTGTCTGCAGAAAGTCCACAAGAGTGAAAGAGATAGAGAATGGTCCGTTTCTTTCACTCTTATGGACTTTCTGCAGGCAGGCTGCCTGCCACTGCCGGCAAGCAGAGGTATGAAAACGCCATTACCAACATCACTAGAATTTTTTCACTGTCGAAAAGTAGGGTTATTTTTTTTCATTTTTGAGATTGGTAACCATTAAATTACTATCGGTTCTCGTTGATGATTGGTCAGATTGTACTGCATACATAAATAGGACACAGATGCAGATTCAAATTGCGAACGATAACGCGAAACTACAATTCAACAATTGTTTAAAAATATTGTCAAATAATTTTGCAATGTTTACCATCGACCTTTGCCGTTATGAATAATTAAAAAAAGGTATGTCACATCATTTCCGATGTCTTAGCATATGTTCAAAAATAGTTTGTAGAATATTTCGAATTTTAATTGCATGCATTTTTATGTAAATAGGATTGCAATCCAGATTTTTAAAGGCTTTTGAAGAAAAAGTTGAGAAAATTTTTAAGAATTTTGGAACATTTCAAGTTTCAGGATAATATACGAAAAAAAATCCGAATGAAAAAAACGGGTTAGTACAATCTTTGGTACAATAACGGCGCTTTCATACCTCGTTTGCATGCAGGCGGAAAATGTTTCATCTTTTCACTCTGTCATGTGACAATACTATGCACTTATCTCCCTCTAGCACATTTTCTACCATATTCCGCTTGTGCATGCGGAAAATCTCTTAGAGTGAGATAAGTGCATGGTATTGTCACATGATAGAGTAGGAAGATGGTACATTTTCCGCCTGCATGCAAAAAGGTATGAAAGCGCCATAAAGTGGGCGTTATCAAAGATTGGCGTTATAACTGAAAGTACCTAGGGAATTCTAACCTCTAATCTAGGAACGTTCCGTAACTTTAAATTGCCAAATTGGTTATGTTACTATCATTCGAATCGGACGTGAAATGTAAATTGACGGTCCAGCAGAAAATCTATCGGCTATCGGTGGATTTGACCTCCTTGTGAACTTTGTTCTCAATTGTTTGCTTGCTCACTATTCTCACACGAATGCCGGAAAAAGTACTTCTTCAATTTCGACCGACTCTTTTCCAGTACTCCCAATTTGGCTGCCCAACCGCACTGCGCTTGCGTCGCACCAGCAGTCTCGTTGGATGTTAATCGCGAGCTTATTAAATGATGAAATATGCAAATCAATTTTTCATAATATATAATAATCATAAAGTACAAAAAAATATTATGAATGATTTAAAAAATACATTGGTGAAAAAAGGTAGTCCTTCATTTGAATTTAAAATCAATAATTTATTTGTAAAGAGTGCAATCAAAAAATTGTTTCACCTTGCACTCTAAAAGACTATTTTCTGATCTGAAAATTAAGTGTTATAATTTCCAAAATGATGATTTATTATAAAAAATTCATGTACACATGTAGTAGTTTAGAAAAACGCGCCGTTTAGAGCCAATGAGACTGCCGATACAACGCATGCGCAGTGCAGTTGGGGAGCTGAATTGGGAGCACTGCGGTTAGGCGCAGAACTAACCTTGACGGTTCTCCCACTGATATGGTTGAGTTTTCCTTATCGGTGGAGAGAGTCCCACGTAAAATCTTTCTCTCAGGCTTCTCCTTTGCTCTTCTACCCGTTATCCCCCCTCCACGTAGATGTTTTAGGTGCCAGCGTTTTAGACATGTGGCTAACCAGTGTAGGGGTACTAGACCGGTTTGAGAATTCTGTGGGGAGTTCCACCAAACTAATGAGTGCCCTAACAAGCTCGTTGATGCCCGGTGTGCCAACTGTTGAGGCTCTCACCTGACTTCCTCAAGGACCTTTCCAGTCTGCCTGTATGAATTTGAAATCATGAGATTCAGGTACTGGAATGACTGTGGCTTTGATCAGGCATTTACTTTTCCGGGCGTTTTCTCGCAGTTTGACGGTTGGTTTGTTTTGGCTTGCGGCTCATGTCGGCATCGACGGTAATGAGCGCGCTGACGGGTTCGCTAAGGCAGCGTCCTCTCTGAATTTCAGAATTAGGTCCGGCTTGCATGTAGCCGATATCTTAGGGCTTATAAAGGGTGATTTCGAATTCTGGAAGAGTTGGCTGTGGCCTTACTGTGAGAAAGTTGATAATCATAGGGAATACTTCAAGCGGGTAGAATTTAAAACTAGAAGACCATGGTTTGTGGGCTTTTATTTTCCTAGGCGTTTTCTCAACTTGGTGACGAGACTCAGAGCTTCTCATATATATACGGTCTCTCATTTTGGAAGGATGGGTTGGAATCTCCCTTTTGACTGCGATTGCGGGGCTGAGCTGAGAGACTTGCCCCACCTCCTTTTTGAGTGCCCTCATCTCTCTGAGGACCGCCCTTTTTTTTGGATTTCTTGATCGAAAGTTCCCGGGTATATCCCCGGAAGAGGTTGACATTAATGATCTCCTGTTTGAACCGGATGGTGAAGTAATAAGCGAGTTGGGTGGGTTGTTTAGTAAGGGCAATGTTATTCTGTAACTTCTCTGAAGGATTTTTCTCATGGAAATTTTTTGCTTTATACTTTCCTTCCCACATATACCTACCCCTCCCTGATATGTATAGCTTCCGCTCCCTGGCGTGTATACCTTCCCCTCCCTGATGTGCTACTTCTTGGTGCGTCTGCTTCAGTCTGCTTACTGTCGCTCGCCTTTGGAACGAGCCAGTGGCATGTGTTATGTAGTGGCCTGATTATTTAATGGCAACTGGATTTTGATTGGATTTTTAAAATAACATTTCTACCTGTGTGTTAGTTCTGGCAATTTGCAATTTGCAATGTTGAGGTGTTAATTTATGCCTTCTGCATTGGATTATTTTGGAGCCTTCGGAGCAGAATGTTGGCGAAGCCAGAAGTTTTGCTGGCAAATGCTTTATGGTAAAATTACTTAATTTCGTTCAATTCCTCTCTTATCCGCATCTGTTAATCAAATTTTGATATTATTTACAGGTCATAGACACCTGACATGTACGTGGTACAGTTGCGATCCACTTTTATTGTCATTTTTAGAAATAAACTGCATGCCGAATGATTGTTTTTGAAAATGACTCTCGAAAATATTGTTATTCTAATAATATTTTAATAACATCCGTATTTGTCTATGAAATAATAAGTCTGTGATTAAAATGGTTTTATCTGGATATAACAGGAATGTTTTTTTTTCTGATTGAGAAATATTCTGGTAGGAGAAAGAAAAAGAATAGTAGAGGAACGTTTTACGTTGGAGATAACAAATTCAGATGTGTGTAGTTGATTGTCGTATCCGTATAGATTATTTAGGTATTTTTACATGAACCGTACATAACCTATCTTTTTCGTTAAAAATCCACTTCTTCATTTGACTATTCTGTTGAAAATTCATTTTTCTTTTGGTTGAAAATTAAACTATTTGCTTGAAAATCTTACTATTTGAAAAATGTGACTATTCCATTTTCGATTTAAAATTTATATTTTTCAGTCAAAAATTAAACTATTTGGTTGAATATTTTCCATTTTAGTTGAAAATTTAATTATTTTAAAAGAAAATTTTTCCTCTACCGACAATTTATTTTTTAACTTAAAATTTAACTATTCCAGTTAAAGATTCATCATTTTAGTTGAAAATTCAATTCTTTGCTTGAAAATTTAACTATTTTGTTGAAAATCGCTTTTTTACTTGGTTGATGATAATTAATTTTCTTAAATTAAAAGTTAACTATTCCATTTTTGTTAAAGATTTAATGATTGAGCAAACGAAAATAAATTTGATTATTACTTTTCACAGCAAAAACAACCACGTACGGATTTAAACGTTTCTTCTCACCTCAAACTGACGATTTACGATGAAGTCTTTCACGAGCAAAGTTACTTCTCGAGCAAGGTCAATTCCTTTCTATAAACTTGGACCTAGACAGCGAAGAAGACTCCGAGCTCTTGAAAAAATGCAAGAAAAATCAGAACCATCTGATGTGCAGGCCATGTCTTTGTTCGGTTCAGCGCAAGAAATTTGTGACCTGACGTCAACGGGCAATCTTCAATCTACAAGCCCGGCGAAGACTCGTGATAAACCGACTTGTACCAAATGTTCGACTGAAGACGCGGATGTCTTTCAAATCATTCGAGAAATTCCAAAAACTTCGACCGCTAAGGAAAATGTGGGGGCCTCATTTTTTCTCGCATCTACCGATGTCCTGCAAAGAAACGTAACGACTTTGAATGTCCAATTCTACGGAAAATTTCCCGGTATCGTACCGATGGATATTGCGGGTAAGAAGAAGTTTGCAGCTTTGTACCTTCACTCGATGTTGAAACAATGATAGAGTCATGAAAAAACTTCGATGTTCCAGGAGACGCTGAACCTTCTGCGCAGACAATGTTCAAGAAGAGACTCGCTTCAGTCATTGTCTCAACTGGTATCAATCGGACGCAAAGTGATTCGATTTCAAAAGTATTGCGAACGCATCAATGCTTGAAGTTCTTGCCCATGAGCACTAGGACCCTTTTGAAAATGCCGATGGTATCGCCGACCCTAAAAATCGTTCATCCAGGAGAGTATTTGCAGCTTGGGACGAAGACCGCTTTGGAAACATTACTGGATTCGATAGGGCACGGCATTCCTGATCATCTCGAAATCGACATTCACACGGATGGTGGCGTTTTGAATAGCAAGAATTCTATTTGGCCTATCGAGTGCACTATTTCCAACGTTCCTCATTGTCCGGTCGGGGTAATAGGTATCTATACCGGGAATAAGAATCCCCAGAGCGCGAATATTTTGTTGGAGTCTTTCGTCGAAGATGCTTTGGAACTGAAGGAAGATGGCTTCGACTATCGTGGAAAAAAGTTATCTGTCCAGTTCAGATGTCTCATCGCGGATGCTCCTGCTCGGGCCTTTGTACTAAATAATTCGTCCCACAATTCTAATAGTCCGTGCGCAAGATGTAAAGTGGAGGGATTATCGTATACTGCACAAAATAATGGGAAAGTGACGCACCACACCGTACTAATCGGAACGTCTCACCCGCTAAGAACACGCGAAGAGTGCTTACAACGGACCGATTCGAGCCACTACTTTCCTGAAAATTTTCCGATTACGAATATTGTATCCGATTTAGTTTTGGACGTTCCGTTCGAGTATCTGCATTTGGTATTATCTGGGGTGAAGAAAAAATTGTTGAGCGTTTGGGTTGAAGGGTTATACAATAAGCTGTATATGTGGGGATGGAGGAGTATTTAAATTTGCAACGAAATATTGAATTTGATAAGAGAATATTGTCCAGCTGAGTACGCGAGAAAACCGGATGATATATCGAAATACAGAGAAATGAAAGCGACTGAATTTCGACAGACTATGTTAGTGACTGGCGTTGTTGCTTTTTGCGGGATTTTGCCAAAAGCTGCGTATATGCATTTTTTAATGCTACACGCTGCGATCAGATCTCTTGTTCATTACCCGTATTCCGATGTTCATTTGCCTTTCGCTGAAGTTTGTCTTCAAAAGTTCGTTGAGAGATCAGAGGATTTGTATTCTCCGGCTTCTCTTTTGTACAATGTACATTGTCTACTGCACACGGTAGACGATGTCAGGCGTTTTGGGTCTCTAGATAATTATTCGGCTTTTAAGTACGAAAATGTAATAGGGTCATATCGAAAAATGGTCCGGAAAACAGAACTCTCTTTGCAAAAAATCGCCCGAAGAATCACAGAAAAAACCTGCAACATTTTTGAAGAGACACGCGAATTACAAAGCGAACCATGCATCGATAAAACGCCGAAACGACGTTGTCAATGAGAATTTTGAGCAATTTTCGAAATTACAAGCGAAGGGATTCACTTTTCGAACTTCGAAACCTGATAATTGCGTTTTGATAAATGATAGAGTATGCCTAGTCATCAATATTTTGAAATAAGGTGATTTGCATTATTTCAAAATACGAAAATTCAAGCAAAAAGGGGAATTTTATAATCTGGGAACATCTTCTTCGGATTTACGAGTACATTTAGTATCAGATTTGGAAACAGAAACAAGCGTTGTTTCTATAGATTCTGTACAATCCAAATGTTTTTTGGTCCCTTGCTTCCCAGTAAAAAAGAACTGATTCGGGAGGATTACGGTGAATTAACATGTTTAAATTCGCCCGAATTCTGCTTTCTGATTCGTTGAAACAAATTGGGCCAGAACGATTTGAATGCGTGTCCATTCGCCTTAATTCGTGGGCGAGGTCCTTTCGAAAAAAAAAATAAATATTGCATGCCTCGAGACTCGAACCAGCGATCTCGAATGTATAAAGTCCAGGGGGCGGCCACTGAGCTACGGGACTCATTGATATTTATGTACAACGGATCCTCTATGCCGAGCGCGTTGGTTATAGCTTACGAATTCGATTGAATAGGCCAGTCTTTAACTGTATTCGCGCTGGCGAATTCTGGCGAATTGGGGGTTGACTTAAAATCTCGTGAGTTAAAATAAATTGGTGGACACTGAAAATAATTCGTGCTGACGCATTCAAATGAATTAGATCCCCTAAAAATTTTTCGCTGAATTCGGGCGAATAGAATATTTGAAGACTTTATTACTTTTCATGAATTTACACGAATTCACCACCATCTCCAGTTCGAGATTGTCAGAAAGCAAGATTCAAGGGGGCTCCCGGCGAATTCTTTTCAATTCGTCCCAATTAGTTTCTTTTTACTGGGTTCGAAAAATTAATTGTAACGATAATGCCGCTTAAAAATAACTATCCATTTGCATCCGGTTTGTACGGTTGTGCTTTGCAGACGTGCCGTCAGTGGAAGATGGCCGTGCGTGTATTAAAAAGTCAGAGAATGATGCCAGATGTGTCCAATTGGCGGCGTTACATGCATATAACCTGTTTATTGCCGCATAAAGTTTAAAAATACAAATGAGTAATATTATATAAGAAGTGAAAGTTCCGTTGCATCTGTGAATAGTGAAGAAATGCAGGAATAAATATGTCCATGTTTAAACATCATGAACGTTAATAATTTGGTAAGAAGAAATGTTAATTTTTTTCCTGAACATAGTCGCAAAATAATTGCTCCATATAATTACAATTGTTGAGGGTGACAGATGGTGAGGTTATGAGTGTACATACAAGTTGATAGGGTGCTTATCGTTTTGGAGTTTATTTTTCAGAAGGAGAGTGAATAAATAAAAAACTAAATAATATTTGATTGATTGTAGACAAATGAAAAAATAGAAATGTTCCCTGAAATTGTTTGAGAAATATGTGTTCATGTTTAAATATCATGAACCTTATTAATTTTCTAAGAAGGAATGTACGTTTTCTCATGAAAATATTGGGAAAGTAATTTTTCTTCATTATAACAAGTGTTGAGGGTGACAGATGGTAAGGAAATAAATAAATAACTAAATTATAATTCATTGGAGACAAATGAAAAAATAAAGAATTGTAACGCTAAGATATATACCCTAGCGAAAGTATCGGATAGGAATTACTTCCGTACCAATCCGAATCATTCCGGAATCTGTATCCGAACCAATTCGAAGAAATGTCTACATTTCGTTCGATCTAAATCGGTCTTAAATTAATCCGACTCAATCCGAATAAATCCGAACCAAATTTTCAATGCGAATGAATCCGAACTCGGATTGACATAAAACGATTTTCAATCCGAATTAATCCAATTCAATCCGAACTCGGATTCATTCGGATTGAAACTTCAGTGTATATCAATCCGAGTTCGGATTCATTTGGATTAAAACTTAGGTTCGAATTGGTTCGTTTTGGAGTTCGGATTGAACCGGATTGATTCGGATTAATTATTAAACGATTTGGGTCAAACGAAGTGTAGAACTTTTTTCGGATTGGTTCGGATACAGATTCCGGAATGATTCGGATTGGTTCGGAAGGAATTCCTATCCGATACTTTCGCTTGGTTGCGAATCGCGATAAAAAGTGTAATTTTCAGTTGACGGAAAAAAACACTCACTCCCGATATATTGAGTTGCTTCAATACAATACTTAATAAAGTACAATACAATACAATACAATACAATATTGAGTTGCTAAATTGGGGGAAAATAAGTTTTATTAGAAAAAGTTAACCAATTCCGAGTAAATCATTTAAGAATTTTGAGGTTCAAATTTCATGGGTTTTGAAAATCGTCTTTGGATAGCGACTAAAGATCTATTTTTCAGTTTAAAAAAATAAGAAAAACTTGCTCCTGAAATCTGGGGAGGCTGAATAAGAATAAAAAAGTTTTCATCAAAAAACATTATTCTGTTCCGCGAAAATAAAGATTTAGTGTACACTGTGACAAACGATTTTTTGTCATTTTGTACAATTTAAACTTTTTTTATTGTAAAAACTGCTTTGCGTAAAATGTTAAATCTTTGCCTTTGAAAAATCGGAGACTTCGACATACTTTAATTCTACAATCATTTAGTCACTGTGTTCAGAAGGTCTTTTGCATTATTTAAAAAATGATTACCTTTACAATTTCATAGTATTTGGGTTATTTTTAATATTGTTCTGTGACATTTTTACTGTTTTCTTGAAAAATGTCGGATTTAATTGACCCAATTATTTAAATTGTGAAGAAGAATTTTTGTATTGGCATTTGGGTCTTATGGATATATTTAATTAAAAAACGTGCATTACATAAAAGTTAAAATTGGCAAACGTTTCGACCACGGATAGGGGTCCTCCTCAGTGCCAGATATTCAATTTAAAATTAAACTTAAAATTAAAGCTTTGGTATGCAATATTTGGTAAAAAAAGGGAAATTCATGCATAAACTTGCCCTTCTATGTCATGCAGCTCCTACGACATAACTACGGCATTCAAAAATAACAGAGACCTCACGTCGGTCTTGAGGCCCACTAAAGATAAATTAAATAAATTGCAAAATAGCAATATTGTTTATGGCATTTGGTGCAAGGGTCAAAATTGTAAAGCGGTTTACATCGGTCAAACTAAGCATCCGTTAGGAGTACGGGTTAAAGAACATAAGAAGGATATAAATAAGGTCGCTAATAAACAGACAATGCTTACGAAGCATAGTATTGAGAAAGACCATTTTTCGATTTTGAAAACGCGAAAATTCTTGCGAATGAATGTCACTACCGTAAACGTCTGGTAATGGAAATGTGTCACATTGCTGGTAATGTGAATGCGGTCAATTTAAGAACCGATATTGAAAAACTTTCAAAAATATACCACCCTGTTGTAAAGAGACAAAAATTCTGAGAACACGTGGCGACTACGGTCGTCGCTCCCTCCAGTGGACCGGCGATCGGTCCTCCCACTTTCAGTCAGTTTTACTGCCACAGCCCTTTAAAAATTAAAAGCATCTTTCTTTCGGATTTTCGTAGGTCGTTAAACTGGAGGACCTCTGAGAATGCTTTTTCAGTTTTCTTCGTGATTTGAAACAGAGCGGATGTCTCTATAATTTTTACGTCGAAAACTATCCCTTTATATTAACAGAAATCTGTTCTATAATAATTTTCACTTGTTTACCTTATTTCTTCATTATTAACTTCCTTTCGAACTTAAAAGCGTGTTTCTTTGTTTATCGTGTGTGTGAATATTGTGTTTGTGAATATTGTGTTTGTGGGATTAAGGAGTGATTTACTTCCCCACCACCATTTCACCTTCTGCAACGAAAAGGGAAGAACACGCAGAGAGGAAGCGTATAGAGAGAGAGTGTGGGTGATAGAGACGGAGAGAAAGGCGGAGGGAGATAGTGACGCAGAGGGAAAGAGAGAGAGAGAGAGGAGCTGCATGACATAGAAGGACTAAGTTTATGCATGAATTTCACTTTTTTACCAAATATTGCATACCAAAGCTTTAATTTTAAGTTTAATTTTAAATTGAATATCTGGCACTGAGGAGGACCCCTATCCCTGGTCGAAACGTTTGCCAATTTTAACTTTTATGTAATGCACGTTTTTTAATTAAATATATCCATAAGACTCAAATGATAATACAAAAATTCTCCTTCACTATTTTTAATATGTTACGATACGAACTGAAGGTAGGAAAACAATTATTATTTTGAATTATTTGCACATTTCTGAATTTTTAATTCGAAAATAATTGTTTTACTAAATTCAGAGGAATTTCACGATATGTTTTTTGAAATCCTAGTGATAATATGACACATAAATAAAAAAATAATATTCTATTATGTAAAGTGATTCTTTCGCTAATATACCAAAGAAAAACAAGAATTTTTTAATAACAAATGCGATCAAATACATGTCGTGTTGACAGGTTTTTTTCAAAAGATGATTTTAATATAGTAATAAAAAGATTGGTAATTCCAAACTAGTTAACTGACTCTCTGTACTTGTCTCCCTTCTTCTTTTTTTAATTGCCTAACCACTTACCTACTTTTCAACCTTTTTGTGACCAACTTCCTCTTTATAAAAGTTTTGTAAAGCAATAAAATAATAAAATACTACTTTTTTCAAAGAAAAAGCCCTGCAATAAAACTGTTAGCCACTTTTTTCAGCACCAAAGTACCAATCAAATTCCAACCTAAAATCTTGAATATTAATTTTCTACAAAAAGCCACTTTTATAAGGTTTCTTTCACTTAACTTGTTGCCTTGCGATCAGAAACGATATTTCTTATAATTCTCACACTAAATCACACTAAATCTTTATTTTCGCGGAACAGAATAATGTTTTTTGATGAAAACTTTTTTATTCTTATTCAGCCTCCCCAGATTTCAGGAGCAAGTTTTTCTTATTTTTTTGAACTGAAAAATAGATCTTTAGTCGCTATCCAAAGACGATTTTCAAAACCCATGAAAAAAACCCTCAAAATTCTTGAATGATTTACTCGGAATTGGTTAACTTTTTCTAATCAAACTAATCTTCTCCCAATTTAGCAACTTAATATATCGGGAGTGAGTGTTTTTTTCCGTCAACTGAAAATTGCACTTTTTATGGTGATTCGCAACCAAGCCTATTCCAATTTCAGGTTCCCGTAACTTTCAAATTGTAAACTTCCACATTCTCTTTCTGTTGTTTTATCTTTAAGTGGTGATTTCAGAATGTTATTTCGCTCTTCTGAAAAATTCCGATTTTTTTGGTTATCTAGTTATGTGCTGCAACCCTTCAACTGTCAAAGACAACAAAATTGTTGAAGTCATATATATATCTTAGCGTTACAATTCTTTATTTTTTCATTTGTCTACAATGAATTATAATTCATTCATTTATTTATTCGCTCTCCTTTTGAAAAATAACATCCAAAACAATGAGCACCCTGTCAACTTTTATATGCACTCATAACCTTACCATCTGTCACCCTCAACACTTGTTATTATAAAGAAAAATTATTTTCCCAATATTTTCAGGAAAAAAACGTACATTCCTTCTTAGAAAATTAATAAGGTTCATGATATTTAAACATGAACACATATTTCTCAAACAATTTTTTCACCACTTATGGATGCAGAATCGTCAAATGCAGGCAATTAAAAATTTCACTTTGCTTCATTTTCATAAATAAAAAATTTATTCTTCAACTGATTTTCAGTGAACATTTCTATTTTTCATTTGTCTACAATCAATCTATTATAATTTAGTGTTTTATTTATTCACTCTCCTTCTGAAAAATAAACTCCAAAATAATAAGCACCCTATCAACTTGTATGTACACTCATAACCTCACCATCTGTCACCCTCAACACTTGTAATTATATGGAGCAATTATTTTGCGACTATCTTCAGGAACAAAATTAACATTTATTCTTACAAAACTATTAATGTTCATGATGTTTAAACATACAGACATATTTATTCCTCCATTTCTTCACTAATCACAGATGCACCTGAAACTTTCACTTCACATCTACTTCATTAATCAATCATTTATTCTTGAACTGCTTATAAGTGAAAAATTTCACTATAAACAATTCACTTTTCCTTATTTAATAATATTAATTTCTATTTTTAAACTTTATGCGTGAATAAACAGATTATATGCATGTCATTCCACCAATTGGACACTTCTTGCATCATTCTCTGACTTTTTAGTACACGCACGGCCATCTTTCGAACACATTTTGCCACTGTGCACAAACTATACCTTTTTCGTTGAAATGACATTTTGATTAAATCGAGTTTCGTTGAATCGCATTCCTAACTCAAGAATACCGTTTTAAACTCGCATGCGAGATATAACCATGCGAAATATCTCGCATACGATATTTGTCGCATGGTTTCAAGAATAGAGACCCAGCCTTCTGCCACTGATATATACATATACATATATATAAATATATATATATATATATATATATATATATATATATATATATATATA
>CAKNYM010042925.1:79461-107523 GCA_932195095.1 Andricus curvator | reverse complement strand
ACGAACTCTAATTTAGTATGTATAAGTCACAGTGAAAGAAAAATTCAATTTAAATACTTAGTACCCGATAAACCACGCTTTACCTCTAATGTGTGATGGACATGAAGGTGCTCATTGGGTCAGTAAATATATTTATACACAAAAGACCCAATGCGCACCCTTATATACCAAAAAGACATTTTCAGTTTAAAAAGTATGTAAAAATGCTTTACATAACAATATAAAAGTGATGTACGGTTCAAGAGAGCTAATTTACAACGGAAAATATATCTTTGGTATAAATGTATACAATATTGATTTTTTATATCTGCAAAAAAAATTTACATATTAAAATTAACCCTTTACATAGACTTAATCAACTAATTACAGAAATATCTACGAACTTTAATTTAGTATGTAAAAGCCACAGTAAAAGAAAAATTAAATTTAAATACTTAGGACCCGATAAACCACGCTTTACCTCTAATGTGTAATGGATATAAAGGTGCTTATTGGGTAAGTGAATATATTTATATATAAGAAGACCCAATAAGCACCCTTATATACCAAAAAAACATTTTCAGTTTTAAAGAAATGTAAAAATGCTTTACAGAACAATATAAAAGTGAATTTAAAATTTGAAGATTAAAGCTTTTTCGGGTTTCAATCGTGTGTGAAACTATTAATGTTGCCGACGTTTCGTGAACATTGCAGTTCACTTCTTCAGGGCTGAACAGAAAATGAAGTTTCAGGTTATTTTGTTCTTATATATGTAGTCTCTACGATGCCTGTGATTGGCGAGAGCGCCCCATGGTGGGGACTGGTCGAACCTGATTGCCCAATCAAGTCTTTTTTCAAAAACCCTAGAGGACGAAAAGCCAAATCGGATTTGTATTATATCCATTGTCCCTATTGATGTTGTTAGGGTGTTTTAAGTTTTCGATTGCTTCTCTATGTTTTCTTGGAAAAACATTTTATTGTATCTTTCTGACAAAGTCAAACGAATTTTGGACGTGTGTGATAGAGTTTCCTGTGAAAGGATTCAGTTTTTTAGCGAGAAAGTGTGCTAGGTTGTAAGTTGGTGAGTTTATTGCGCTGACCATCGGTCTGAGTCGGATCCCAAAAATCCACAAAAACAACATCCTAGTCGAGTAGGAGTTGAGTAGGAGTCAAGTAGGAGTCGAGTAGGAGTAGAGCAAGAGCAGAGTAGGAGTAAAGTAGGAGGAGAGTAGGAGTAGTGGTGAGGAGAACAGGGGTTTGAGAGTTTCGTTTTGAGAAAGACGATACTTCTGCAAATATGAAGTAAGCAACCATACGTCATGATTGCATTTAGTTCGCGCATGTACGCGCATCTTTTTAACCCTTTTTTGCAGCTTATTATCACCGTACAAGCTTTCAAACAGCCAACACGTACGGGATCGGAAGATGGTGCTTTAAACTCATTAATCGTTCAATTTCACCTGCTCGGCGGCAGGTTTCTGGTGCATTCTGCACATTAGTTTTTTTAAACTACTTTTGAAACAAGATGCAAAAGATCAGTGCTAAATGATGTTAGAAGATCTTCTGCTCTAGATCTTAGCTACTTGTCGTTCGTTTGAATATCATAGCTCATTGTGTGCTTAGCAAAATTTTTCAGTAGCGTATTCAGTGACGTCGCATTTAAGGTATCCTAATCTCAGTTCACTCCTCATTAACTTAACCCACTTGTAAAATAGTCTGAAACTTTGTGCCTAATAATGTGAACTGCGACAAGCTATTATCAATTCAGAACTAACGGCGTTTAGATTCGAATTATGTCGGAAGTTTTCCTCTTCACGTAGACATTCAAGAATTGCATCACTTTCTTTGCAGCGATCTTTAAATTTGCGTAATTCTTTTTTTTCTGACCTGTGTACATTTATTAAGTGTTAATTGATTTATGATTCAATGCTCCACAATAATAACATGCACGCTCATTTTTCTAGCTAACTTTGGTCTTTAAATAGTCACTCCGCCGAGAAACATCGCAGAATATTTTTTTTTTCGGTGATGTGTCGGACTGACGAGGCTGTACAGAACTTTACTGCGCAACCATGTATACCACCGAATCCTTAAGTATCGCAGAACTGCACTTCGCAGCCATATGCTTGTCAAAACTCTACTGCACAGTCCTCAAACTAACCTAGAAATAATTAAAATTACCTTGCCTGTGTAATTGAAATAAATTAGCAGAGAGCTGATTAGCGCAATTGTGAAGTTAGCTGACACAGGCAGTTTAGCTCTCACATGCAAAGAACCATCGGCCTGGCAGAGAGGGAGATGCGTGGCAACGTGTGTGCCCGGCGTGGGGAAGCAAGCTTGCGTCTCGTCTAACCGGGGTTCTCTGAATGTGAGAGCCGAGCTGCGCTTGTCAGGTAACTTCACAGTTGCGCTAATCCGCTATCTATAAGTTAGTAATTGAACCCTTTTGTATTAGTCAGAAGTTACAAATCATGTATTGAGTAATTTGTAATTTGGGTTAATTACATTGGATGATTCACAAAACGTTAAAATATAATTCAAGTACAACTCCTTATATATCTAATTTCTTCTAAAAACACTTGAATTACAGTTTGTTCCATTTACTGTCCAGCTTTGCGGTTTGTCACTTTTTTATGTAAGAATCTTGTACCTTATCTAGTTCTTGAATTGTGATTTTTGTATGTGATATACATAAAATAACTTCTACTCTTAATTTTAATCGTTCTTCCAGATTTCTCACATCTTAGGTCGTAATCTCGTACTTGATTTTGTTCTTGAATTATGTGATTTACTTAAAATAATCTGTTCTCTTAAGATACATGTATTCTGTAGATCTATAGTAGTTAACTCGTACAAAGAAAAAGCTTTATGAGCCACTTACATAAATAATTATGAAAATATTAATATTTCCACTGTTTGTTTGAAATGACTTTACGCTAAATGTGTGAGCAAGATGTTAGATTGTTTTATTCTGTAAAAGTCTACGGTTCTCTCCTGCAAATGATAGTACACAATTTTAATATGGTATTACATATTTTAATATTGTATCAAAAATTTCATATTTTGATTAATATAAAATGTTACCTTAAATCTGGTGTATTAAAATTGAAACCAGCACAGTGCACATACCTCATGGAAAAAAGATTTTAGTCGAATTGTATACAAAATATATTGTAGTTCTTGAGTCTCATAGTACAGTCACACACTTAAGCACGCGCGTGGTGGACACGTCACATGCCGCTTTTTGCATTTGAGACGTTCATCCCTGCCATCTTCCAAACAGTGTTCCCAGTGTTGGCCAGTAAAGGAAATTTGCATGAGCTAACCACGCATAACGGGAACACGGGGTGACATTGTTGCTATGGTATCAATAGATCTTAGTGTTTCTCTTATTCGCAGACAGCGCTAGCGCAGTACCTTTACCAGGCACATTAGGAACCCTGCTTTTAACCTTGAATATTTCCATTCAGTGTCTTGCTGTAAACACTAAACACAACATGCTTGATGCAACTTAAGCCGCTCCCGTACGTGATGCATAATTAATAATCTTCTGTGTGTACCTAATGTCAGTTTATCGTTTTGTAAACAGATTCGATACAAATGTTCGCGTATAAAAAAGTTATACTAAAATACATTTTACTTTTTCGTAAAAACTTGCACCATTTATGATAAAAATTAGAAAATTAATTTTTTATGAAAAAACTTCACTACATCTCTCAATGTATAATAAAATATTAGTGTCAAATGGATTACTATTGAGCTAAGGCAATAATTGCCGAGCAAATAGACAACTTAAAAATTTGTTAACATATTTCTTAAAAACTGAAAGATTGGTAATTACTACCATTATTCTATGTATCATTCATTTTCTTCAATTTTGTACAACTTATATAATAGAAAACAAATTTAAGAGGAATTTTTAATAAATTGAATTATAATTAGATTCACAATCCTTTCCAGATGATAACGATGGCAGAATTTACCCACACATAAATTATGAGAAATCTATTTATTACTCCTTTAACAGAGAAAAAAATGAAAAGGAGCTCCTTATTGGAAGCTACAGACATCATACTGTGGTGCCTTTTAATTATTTCATACAAATATTTCGTGACATTGATTAAATATAAATAACATAGAAAAAATAAGTTGTTGGTTCATTCTTTTTTAAAAACAAAAAATTAATAGGCGCGCGCCTTGGCACGCGCAAGTCTACTAGTATATAGATACGACAGTCGCAGGTTCAAGCTTGAAAGGAGAGCACCGAGATACAATATTCTGACGTTTTCGTGCTCTGCATCTATATTTAAAATTCGTTTAAGGCGGGATTTATCCCTACTTTTAGCGTTTACCCAATCGGAATGCTGACGTCACTCAATTTTAGTGCAGAATAACCAATCATAAATGCGGTCACTTTCCTCCTCCTACTGGCGTTAGGCAATTAAAGTGAGTGACAGTTCAAGGATATGGGTCCAAAGTTCACTTTTCGTCAGGATTCACGTCAATCACTATGAGTGACAGTTTCTTGTTTGTAAGTCCAAGGGTCGCTTTTGTATGGCGTCTGGCTAACGCCATGGCCCATTAACGATACTGAAAATAGCTCAAGGTCTCAAGTTTCTAACCATAAATTCACTTGAGACAGTGAAACTGCGCAGTACTATAACAAGTACATAACTAAATTGAAACTCGATACGATAATTAACTATTAGTTCTCTCACTTAAAGTAAATCTATTTTTTTTTGATATTCGTATATCATTATTAGTCATCTTAATAATTGCTCATTTATTGAGTATTCTGATTTTACTTAAAGCTATTTGAACTTGTCCGGTAGGTCCTCGAACGAATGGGTCCCGTTCGGTAGGTCTTACTTGACACAACGGTAGGTGGGGGAGGTCGTCGGTAGATTTGGGCCAGAGCCTGCTGTTTTCGAGGTGATCGCCGCGGTGACGGGTTAGTCCTGGACTTCCTGGGGAGCGTCATGAGAGAGGCCAGACTTCGGCCTCTTCCTCTCGCTGGAATCCGTATGAGGGAGAGGTAGATTCACCTCGGGCTTGAGCGACCGCTTCCTTGTGGACTCCGCACTCGTCGTTCCAGGTCTTACGCCCGGAGGTTTCACCCGTAGCCCTTACATCGGTCGGTTCGTTGGTCGTGATCTCCTCCCTTCCCGTCGGCAGGCTAGGGAGTCCTCTCAGAGTAATCCCAGGTGGGCGCTTGGGTATGGCCGACAGGAAATACACCAGCGTGGGTGGCGTGAGTTCAATGGGCTTAGGGGGCGAGAGCTCGATGGGAGAGACACGCAGCTCCAGTATATTGCCCTCCCCTAATGGTTTAATATCCGGGTCACCGCAGATGCTCTTGGTAAATCGGAAGGCGGCGGAGACGGCTTCTCGGGAGGAAGATCGACGCCTAGGTCGCGCAACACTTCGTCGAGAGGAATGAGCTCCTCGTTCTCAAAATTGAAATTAGCAGCAGACATTGAATAACTTTCTAGGTCTGGTAGGGCTTGACCCAGCTGTTGGGGAAGGCGATCTCCGCAATTCCTCTTCTTCCGTTTCGGGGATAGGGGAAGATAGGCTGCCAACTTTGTCAGCAAGGGCTCGGCGATACCTTTCTGTCCAGCGTTTATGCTAGCTCGGTCGATTCACTCGAGGCTGGTCCGTCTAAATTCAAAAAGACATTCCATGGTGGTCACCTATTACGGCATGATGACTGGAAAGGGAGGGAAGATCCCTGACCTTTTGAGTGGACCGAGAGGTAAGGGGGCAACTAGTTTTATTCGTGAAAATGTTATTAAAAACAAAAAATTCTATTTTCCAGAAAAATATGCGAGATATGAAAAAACGTTAAACTGAAAAATGTTACATCTCAAAAAAAATCTTCAAATTTACTTCAGACATCTCTTTATAAAGCGTATAGTTTTTCTTTTATTCGTGGTAACACTTTTTTTTAAATCCATTTCCGGCCAAACTATGCAACATAAGAGAAAAAATCCAAAAATAAATTGTTGCTTTTGAAAATATCTAATAAATAGTATTGAACTTTTTTTCTATTAGATATCACGTGTTTTTTTTTAAACGTCGAAAATTCTATTGAAAAATCGTAAATTCAAAATTTCAAGGAAACAACGTAAAAAAAATTCGAGCGCGAGTATTGTAATGAGAATGTGATCTTCAGACCGATAGAGCCTTAAGTAAATTAATTTTCTTTTCAATCTAAAATCAAAACAAATTCAACAATCTCTTTAAAAGTAAATGTTTCGACAGTTTTGTGATACTTTGCAAGTAAGCTTCTGTACATGCATTATATTGTGAATTCGCACAAACACGAAGATCGGAGACCGAAAGCAGCCAAGCGTAAGACGAGAAAATTACCTTGGTGCTTTCTCGCGCGGCCCCTTATATATGGAGCCACATCCGCCCAACCCACTAATCCTTTTTCCTGTATAACCAGGGTTCTTGGATTAGGGCAATATCAGTCTGTACCACTGACATGCGCTTGGTTAGAACCGCCGATGCACCTTTGCTGTGATGCAAATTAATCTGCATCATGGAGATTCCGGACTCAGCCATTGATAGAATAATTAGGAGCGTCTCCGGACGCTTCTGGTCCCCTCCTCTTGCCTGTAGAGCAAGCCTGAGGAGTTGCTGCAGATGATGTTTCCTGAGCCATGGCCCCCTGTGAGGTGCCTTGGCTGCATTCCCGGTTATTTCCCGGTTCAAAACAATGTTTCCGAGTCATTGGAATTCGAGTTGAAATTTAAAAATTCAAACTTGTAAAGCTAAAGATTTTTTCATTCGAAGTAATCAAAACTAAACGACAAACAAAAGGCTTAAAAATAAACATTATCTTAAAATGAAACATTTAAAATGGTAAAGTATCAATTTCACAAACTTTAATTGTACAAATTAAATGGTAAAGGCCGGTAATAGCCTCTAAATTTCATTATTTATTAACCAGTTAAAACAAAATATTTAAAAATATGTAAATTAAATGGCGCCACTTTTACCGCTCGGAAAAATTCCCGGTTTTAACATTTTTTTTAAATTTATTACACTGTCATAGAAAATGATGCAAATATAACATTTTTAACACTTGTTTTTAATACAACATTTAACTGTAAAAATGGAAGTAAATTCAAAATTGAATTTGCAACAGTTAAATTTTCTACAGTTGTTTTTTCAACAGTAAAATTTTCAACTTTTGAAAATGGAAGAAAATTCAAAATTAAAATGTTGAAAATTCTATTCTAAATTTTCTTCGATTTTCAGCTGTTTAAAATTCAATTTTCAAATTCCTCTAATTTTTTATACCTGAATTTTCAACATATGAAATTCAAGAAAGAAGCGAATTTTATATTCTTTTAAAGTGTTAAAAATGTTATATTTACATAATCCTTCATGACTAACTTGTTAGATTTACAGTCATTGACTGAAGTAACTCAAGTTCCTTTTTATATACGGATTACGGAAGCATATGTTACATATGTAAAAAATTATGAGTATTTAAAACAAATCAAGGCTATCATTTTTACTGTTCACAATATTGAAGAAATGACAAACGTAAATCTATTAAATTGAATAATTTTCCAATTTTAATTTTTAAAATGGAACTATTCCAAAATAAGCACTAATTTATCATTTTCTATTCTACAAATTAAAAATTGAACAGTCTTAATTGAAAATATTCCAACTTAAAGAATTTTCAATTATCAATTCTAAAAATGGTAAAAACTGCAGAATTGTTAATTGTAAATATTCAAAATTAAAATATTTAAAAAAAAGTTCAAAATTATATACCTTTAAAATGTACACATTGAAAATTTATTAATTTGGAATTCTATATTTTGTGTAATACTTGTACTTCACCACTCTCCCCTCTCATAGATTCTAGCTAAGGGTAGTCTACCTACGACGCCTACACAAGGCCCTCGGGGCTTCAGTATACTTGCGCCCTGTCTACGGACAGGTCACTGTGTATCTTTCGGTTGAATAAACAAAAGTATCTTATATTCTAGTTAAAAGAGTGTAATTTACTAGACCGTCACATAATTTTGGCGATCCTGGCCACGATCCCTTTGATCGATATGACGTTCTTCGGGGATAAGAAAGAATTTGTGAAGTTAATTCATATGAGTAAAGTTTAGTGAATTGTGGCATTATAGTCCCATATTTGTGAAAAACTACGAGGTTTTTAAAGATAGCACAAATGAATTACCAAGGCATATAAAGATTATCATTAAACGATTAATCTTTAGCCAAAAGAGATCACGCTAATAGTGGAAATTAAGTGAAGGTACTAGTGACTCTTAAGAAAGGCGCGACGTCCCTCTTTAAAGGAGACACTGCGGGAGGCGAAGAATTTCCTGATTTTCCGGCCATCTGTCAGCCTACGGAGCTGCAGCGTCCCGCCTGATCCTGCGAACGTCAGCAGCCTACCATCGATTCTCAACTGCGCCAGCGTCTTTCAAACTCCTGTTGCGTAAGTTACGATGAAAATTGTAATTATTTGGAAATAGTAAGAAGCAATACGCGGCTTCTTCCTTCAACAAACTCTTACGTTTAGCTTATAAAATCAATAAAATATGTTGTATAATTTGCGTCGTGATGCGAACGAACAAGTTTATAATTTTGCAATAGAACCACTACCTCACACTGGCGTTCTCAGCCTATAGGAAAAATTTAGTAGAGTACTCGACAAAAGAATCGGAAAAAAGTGAAGGATTTTCAGGCAACCTTAATCCCGATTCTAATCCTTTCCTCACGGCTCGGGAAATGTCTAGCGAAGATTTAGGGTCCGGTTCGCAGGAAGCACCCACAACGATGGATGACCCCATGAAATTCATTATCGATAAACTAATTAATATGGAAACTTCCCAAAAATAAATACAAGATGCGTTGCGAATTTTAAACAGTGAAAATTCTCAGCGCGCACGAGAAATCGAATATATCGCTAAACAGGGGAATTTGTTGTTAACGGAAGATGAGAGCTCTGGTCACAACACTAGAAAAAAAGATACCTAATGCGAAAATGGGGATTCATCAAAACCCGGAACTTTGTCACTTCTTCCGCAAGGAAGTAATTCACCAAAAGATCCCCCTTGCGAAAATCTCGCTGCCGAAAAATTAGAAAATTCATCTTTTCCCCCACTAGAAGATAATCAAACGGAACCATTAATGTATAGTTATGAATTTAGCCTTTCAAACATTCATCTACAATTGGACAATTTTAAACATGAATTGCACGATGACGGGATATTTGTACCAAAAAGCAAGAAAAAAATAATTACCATGCAAGTAGAAAAGAAACAGGGGCATATGCTAATTACAGACCATCCACATATTCCAGACTCAATTTACAGAATTCAGAACCATGAATTACGAATTCCGATTACTAATCAGACAGAACAAATTATAATGCTTTCAAACACGGAAATTCAACCCACGTACATAACTGTTCAACCCGAACGCGATGACAGGGTACATTTTATTACGACGAAGGAATTAGCCAAGAGATTAGAACTTCTTAGAGCAAACACAAGAACCCATTAACATTCCTTCTTATCGCCAACCAGAATGTCATAAAGCTGAAATCAATCGTCAAGTGAAAGAGATGCTGAACAAGCGAGTAATCTTTATGTCGAAATCACCTTTCAACTCACCATTGTGGGTCGTTCCGAAGAAAGCCGATGCTTCTGGAAAGAAAAAATGACGCATTGTCATTGATTTCAGGAAGCTAAACGAAAGAACTGACCTAGACGCATACCCGCTACCAATAATTGATGATATACTCGACCACTTAGGAAAGGCGAAGTTCTTTTCAGCATTTGATTTAAGCTCCTGATTCCATCAGATACCTATGGATCCAGAATCAAAAAAATATACAGGCTTCAGTACACAGCAAGGTCATTTCGAATTCGAGAGATTGCCATTCGGTCTTAACAATTCGCCGGCAACCTTCCAGAGGATGATGGACACAGCTCTTAGAGGTTTGATAGGAAACATTTGCTTTGTTTACCTTGACGATATCGTCGTTTTCGGATCAAGCCTCAAGGAACACAATGAGAACCTCGTCATACTCTTCGAAAGGCTGCGACAAACGGGATTGAAGTTGTAGCCTGATAAATGTGAGTATCTCTGACTAGAATCCCAATAAGATTCAAGCGGTAAGGGACTTCAAAACACCCATAAATCCAAAACAGGTGAAATCGTTTCTGGGACTCGCCGGGTATTATCGAAAATTTATTAAGAACTTTTCCACGAGGGCTAAGCCACTCCATTGACCTTACAAAAGAAAATCACCCTTTTCAATGGACATCAGCTTGCGAGAGAGCCTTCGGAGATCTTAAGAACTGCTTATGCTCATCGCCAGTGTTGAGATACCCTGATTACAAAAAGCAATTTGTTTTAACAACAGATGCTTGAAATATAGATCTCGGGGCCATCCTTTCTCAAGAAGGTCATCCCTGCTGTTACATTTCTAGGACACTCAATAAACCTGAAATGAATTACGACACAACACAAAAGGAACTGCTTGCTATAGTCTGGGCAGTCAAACGATTAAGGCAATACCTGTTAGGAAGAAAGTTCATAATCCAAACAGATCATCAGGCCCTGAAATGGCTCTTCAATATTAAAGATCCAGCGTCTAAACTACTCAGATGAAGACTTCGCCTTGAGGGTTAACAATATGTAGTCGAATATATAAAAGGGAAAGAAAATACAGCCGCCGATGCATTGTCGTGTATATATCCAACACGTGAGGGAGACGGTGAAGAAGGAAATGCAATAGAAGTTCCGGACATGAGCACCGTATACGAACCTTCTGAAACGGACAGCGAAAATGCTGAAGTGGAACCCATGCAGCTTAGATCCGCTGAACCCAAGGACGAAAAAGAAGTAGTTGAAGAATATAGGGCATGGAAAAGAAATCGATTCCCTAATAAAATTAAGACAAAACCTGTCGCTAACGGAAAAAACTGGATAAAAGTGAGCAAACAGAATCTGTTTTCCCTTTTACGAATCCAACTCCCTGATTATCAAGAAGAAGACTGGATTAAACTGCTTCATAAGAAAATCAAGGATTTCACAAACCGCAAGAACTGGAAAATCTTCAAATTTAACATGGAAGACCCTCTAATAATAAACACTGAAAAAGTGCGGTTGCACGACATGCTCAACTTTCTTCTTCATAAAAAATTCCCAGAACATGCATTCTTTGTATGTGATCGACCAAACAAAGAGTTAACGAGAGAAGACAAACAAAACCTTCTGCCTGAAGCAAATGGAAACATCGGATCAGGTCACTTTGGAGAAAACAAAACCATAAAGCGACTTAGGGAAATTATCTCTTGGGATAATATGGAGAATGAAGTCATCGACTTTATTAAGAAATATGACATCTGTCAAAGAGAGAAATTGACACGTATTAGGCCAAAAATCGAAGCAGCGATTCCCGATGTGCCAGTGGCACCTAACGATAAAATTACAATCGACATTTTTGGACCACTACCTATAACACAATCTGGACACGAGTATATACTCTCTATCCAAGATGTATTAACAAAGTAGCTCGTTCTAATACCGCTCAAAGAAACTAGCAGTGAGTCAATCATAACACAACTGATGGATCACTACATATACATATTTTCTTCTCCGAAACAGATTCTGACTGATCAAGGAGCAAACTTCGTATCAGAATTGGTCCAAAAATTTGAAAATCTATTTAGAATTAGACACATAAAAACTACAACCTTTCACCCTCAGGCGAATGGAGCATTAGAGAGAACCCATGCAACGGTGAATGATTTGTTAAAAACCTTTATCGCCGATAATCAAACTGAATGGAACTTGAACCTCAAACTTACTTGGTTGGCTTATAATGTAGCAGTTCCTGCAAGCACTGGGTTAACACCTTTCGAGATAACCTTCGGAAGAATAGCAAACTTGCCTTCGATTCTCGCCACCACCAGTTCTTTAAACCATCAAGAACTCTTGGATATGTGGAAGAAGCGGCATGAAGCCTATCTAGCAAAAGGAAAAGAATCAATCCACAGGACACAGGAGAGATTAAAGAAATTACAGGATTCGAATATTGTCATTTTAAATATTGTAATTACGAAATTCTTTTTGAAAATAAATACCTCATAATTCATGCAAATCGTCTGAAACCATACTATCAATAAACTCATGTTTTCAGAATGCGGACTGCCTGGGTCATCCTTTCACTCATCTCCTCCATTTCCTGCCTCGTAGTGACTCCACTCCATAATGTCACTATTTTTGCGGAAGATTTAGGCGACGCTAGGTTATATCACGAAAATTGGCACTTATATGTATCGGTCGACGTAGACAATGTTAATACTAGGTTTAATAACCTGATGGGACACTATGAATCAACAATTAGCATGTATTTAAATTGCACTGCACAATTTGAGTTGAGTCTCATCAGCGGTAGGATGAAGCGACAAGGTATTCAGCGTAGTCTTTTATATAAGCTGTTAGGTGGAACACATAATAGAAAAAGAGGATTGATTAATGCAATAGGTAGTATATCTAAGACACTGTTCGGGACTTTGACAGAATCTGATTTGACGTATGTTGATCATAAATTAGACAAACTTTACTCAGAAAACAAACAGTTAGCTTCCAGTCTCCAAAACCAAACGCAGGTAATAAGAATGATTTTAAATTCTGGCTCTTATGATGGTGAATCACTTTTTGTACATAACCAAAAAAACTCCGCGCGGTTAAATCAAATGAGCACTCGAATAAATGATAACACAAAAAATTTGTTTATTTGAAATCAGATAATAGTCATGACTTTGCTTATAGATGAGTTAAATGAAGATATCACACTGTTAATAAATTCGATTAACGACGGTAAAAATGGCATAGTACGTCCCTAAATTTAACCTCCAACATTGCTCATTCAATCCCTTAAAAATTGTGAGGATAAATTTAACTTAAAGTATGCTTTGCCACTCAAAGAAGTAAATTATCAACATATTATCGAAATATCTGAAATAAGCATTGGTTTGAATAATAGGAAATTATTGTACTCAGTTAACATACCACTATTTGAAATTGACGAATATAAAATGCAACATTTAATCCCGATTCCGAAGCAACATGGCAATCAATTCCTTATACCCGTCCCAAAGGAACAGTTCATTTTTTTGAACAATCCGAAAACCATGTACGTCCCAACGAATGAAAATGAAATATTCAAGTGCAAGTTACTGGACAAAATCAAAATCTGTCAACGTTCTCATCCAACTTACTTGTTAGCTGATACACACAGTTGTGAAAACCAAATTATCCGTAATAGCATTAAAACACTAGATTTAGCAACATGTGAAATATCCGTTCTCAAAATCAATTACCTGGTTTTTATTAGCTTAGCAGAAAGTCAAGGATATGTTATAGTTCCTGAAAAATCTATGGACTTGACAACTAACTGCCAAGGAATAATTAAAGATATCAAAATTAACGAGGCAACATTCTATCGTCAGAGAGAAATTGTATTTTAACAACCGAAGGTGCCATAGTTAAGTTTAAAAAAAGTAAAGAACTATACAAGCACATCTATTACACAAAAAATATTTCTGTTCCGTATACCAGTAACGATCTAGATTTACTCAACGATAAACTACTACCAATCCAAAAACAGATTGATAATGAGCAATTACTGCAAGCAGGTAGAACATTAGATGATATCGATGATGTTTTAAATAGAGTCAGAAATGAACGGCGAACACGAACATGAACTGAAACCACCACATAAATTCTTACGTACTTAGGTTATGTTACGTTGGTATAAATAACCTTATTCTCCATGTACAAATGCGGATTCTGCGATCTAGTACAAAAATGTCTACGGAAAGTCTGTATCAACCTATTTTGTACAACGAACAACATAAATAATAACGCAGCCCCAACGCCAACTATTGTTACCTACGTTCCGCAGGCTCCTCCTGCACATGAAATTGAAAATAATGAGCCGTTAGTAGCAACTAAGATCGTTAAATTGCGTTTTTCAGGAGCAAAACGAGCCTAACGAAGGGGGTGTAATACTTGTACTTCACCACTCTCCCCTCTCATAGATTCTAGCTAAGGGTAGTCTACCAACGACGCCTACACAAGGCCCTCGGGGTCTCAGTAGTCCTTGCGCCCTGTCTACGGACAGGTCACTCTCTATCTTTCGGTTGAATAAACAAAAGTATCTTATATTCAAGCTAAAAGAGTATAATTTACTAGACCGTCACATTTGAAAATTCAGCAATTTTCAATTACAACTCTTCAAAATTGTATAAATTTGCATTTTAAATCTTTAAAATTGAAGATTTTTTAATTTAGAAAACCTACAATTAAAAACTATGCAAGTTTTAAGTTTCAGAATTGAACATACTGTAATTTTGTTGACTGACATATAAAATTTTTGGAATTTGTAGATTTAGAATTGAAGAGTCTTGACTTTTCATCTTAAAATTCAGCGAAATTTAAGAATTTCAATCCACACGCCTTTAGAATACAAGAATTTGAAATGATAAATCTACAAAATTGAACTATTTAAAAAAAATACTCAAAAGTACATGAATTTTAATTGTACAGTTATACACATTCAACAATGACGAATCTTCAGTTGCAAATCTTGAAGACAACCTATTTAAAAAGATGTTCAAAATTGCAACATAATAAACTATAAACATTCAAAATTAAACAAGTCACCGACTAAAATTGAAATTGCATGAAAGCCAATGTTGCTATGTTAACACTTATAGTACTTTGAATTTAAGCACATATTTTAATTTGATAATTATACAATTAAACTAAGGAACATTTTATAAGCGCGCAATTTTTCCTAGTGAAGAATAATGTTTAAAATATATTTAATTGCGTTTCGTTTCAAATTTCAGAACGCCTTTATCGTTTGAATGTTTCAGACATGTATCCTATATTTGAAAGGAGCTATTAGAAACTGGCTTGGCCTCGTAGATCCCAGAGTGTGAGTGCTCTCGAGTCACGATGCTTATCGTATCTGTTTACGTTATCGTTGAAAATATTTACACTGATAGTTTAGTTACATTTTCGACCACTATGACTTCCTTCAAGTTTAAACTATTTTTGAAATCTTAAGCAATTGAAAATATGATTTCATCCTGGGCTAATTATTTTTGAAGAAAAAATTACTATTTTAATTAATATTATGACTTATTTCTTAATGTTTCTTTTGAAAATTATATAGCCTCAGTTTATTTTCAAAAGTAATTTTTTTAATTAGAATAATATACAATACAAATTATAAACATTTAGAAATTTATTTTATTTTACTTTTATTTACAACTCCAAAGACTATTACATCCTCCTAATTTTAACTAACAATACAAAATTAAGAACGTTAAGAATGTTATTTTATTTAACTTTCAGTTACATTTTCAAAGAATATGACGACCATCCAATTGTAACTATGATTGCAATCTTAAACAATTGAAAATAGTAATTCATCCTGCGCTATTTTTTTTTTATAGAAAACATTAAAATTAGAATTATTTTTGGAATTTATGATGCTTGGTAAAGTCCCAAAAATTATTCATTATTCAAAAAATTTTCATGAATAAATTCAGAGTTTGCATATTTTTAATTTTTCGATGACTCTTTCCTGCGAAATTTTGCAAATTTAATTATTATTGATTATTAAAACAATTTTCATGAACGAATTCAAATCTTGGAAATTTTTCAACGATTACACTTTTGGCTATTCTTCAGCGAATAGGCTTTTGGCTATTTTTCAACGAATGGGCTCAATTTGTTTACGGAATTACCAAGAATGTATTTCCAATAACTCTTTCCTGCGATACTTTGCACATTTACACTTATGATTAATTATTTTAACAATTTTTATAAACATATACAGAGTTTGGCTGTTTTTCAATAAATAGGCGCAATTTGTTTACGGGGTCAACTAAGAATAACTTTTCGATGAATCTTTTCTATGTTGCTTCCTCAATTTACAAGACTATTAATTATTTAAACAATTTTGATTAAAAAATTCAGAGTTTGGCCATTTTTAACGAATGGGCTCAATTTGTTTATGGAATTACCAAGAATATATTTCCAATAACTGCTTTCTACGAGAATTTGCCAATTTACAACAATTATTTAAACAATTTTTATGAACATATTCAGAGTTTGGCTATTTTTCAAGGAACAGGCACAATTTGCTTACGGAGTCAACTGAAAATGTCTTTCCGATGACTCTTTTCTATGTTGCTTTGTAAATTTACAAGAATTATTAATTATTAGAACAATTTCCATTAAAAAATGCATAGCTTGGCTATTTGTTAACGAATAGGCTCAATTTCTTTCTGGCATCAATGAAGAATTTATTTTCAATAACTCTTTTCTATGATACTGTGCACATTTACAATAATTATTAATTATTTTACAAATTTTCATAAACATATTCACAGATTGGCTGTTTTACAAGAAATAGGCATAATTTGTTTACGGAGTCAACTAAGAATATCTTTCCGATGACTCGTTTCTATGTTGCTTTATAAATTAAAAAGAATGATTAATTATTTATACAATTTCAATAAAACAATTAGGAGTTTGGCCATTTTAAACGAATGGACTCAATTTTTCTACAAAATTAAATAAGAATATCTTTCCGATCACTTTTTTATATAATTCTCTGCAAATTTCAAAGATTTATTAATTATTTAAACAATTTAATAAACAAATCAAGAGTTTGCCTATTTTTTAAAGAATAGGCTCAATTTTTTTCTGATGTCAATAAAGAATGTATTTCCAATAACTCTTTTCTAGTAGATAAACGTTTATTTTTTAGCCTGCTGGCCTTAAAAAAATTGACTTGCTTACACTTCCATTTTTTACAGAATTTTCTTAAAACTAACCCTTAAAACTAACATCCTTATCTCTAACGCCGCTCGCTCTTATCGCATTTCCTTCCTCGCTTCGCCTCGCCTCGCTCGCATGCCCCTACTTTCTTGCTTGCCTCGCATTACCAAACTCTGCCTCCGCGACTAATACCTAATACTTATCTACTATTTACAATATTTACATTTACCTATATTTACTTCCTCCTCTATTTACAATCTTTCCTTCTCCATTCCTCTTCCTCCTTCCTTCTCTTCTTCTCCATCTTACCCAATACTCCCTTCACTCATGCTACTGCCCTTTTGTCCCCCCTTTTATGCATCAATACCTCCATGCTTATCCCACTCCTTTCCACCTCCACGCACTCCTCCAACCAGTGCTCCACTCTTGCCTCCCCCTTCCCACATAGTTCAAACATCCTCTTTTCCCTAGCGAGCCAGAACCTATTGAAACCCTCCATGCACCCACATCTCATCCTCGCTATAAGCTCCTAACTTCCTTTCTCTCCTTTCTCACACAAATATTGCGCACTCGCCCTTGGCATAATCCACACATAGTTCCCATTAAACCTTGTCTCTCTTATTCTCTCTTCCCCTGCTTTCTTCTCTCTCTCCATGCTGTTTTTCTTAACCAACTCATACACCTTCCTTCCTTCCTCATGCATCCTTCTCAATTCATCCATATGCAGTCCATGCGTTCTAAAATACCTTTCTCTTTCAACCTCCATCATCCCACCCCCTCTCCTGTTCTCCTTCTCCCACCAACACTCCCTAACCAGCTTACTTCCCCCCTCTTCCAAAAATGTCTCCTCATATTTACACGCTCGACTCCCCGCTAGAATCCCTAAACTCGTTCTCCCCGTCTCCCTCTTGACAATATAATTAGGCGTGTTCCTTGCCAACCCCAGTGTCCACTTTACATATCTCTCCTGTATCCTATTTACCTCTTCGCTTTCCTTCCACCCCCACACCTTTACTCCATACAATACACACTCATCACTAGTGAGTCAAACAATTTCATTCTCCTTCCAAAATCATCTGCGAATAACTTCTTTCCCAACCCCCACACCTGCCTCATCACCACATTTGCCATCCTCACTCTCTCTTTTATGTGACCATCCACTCCGCCATTCCTCCGAAACAAGAAGCCCAGGTACACAAACTCTTTCACCGCCTGCACCGCCTTTCCCTTCCACTTCCACTCCCCTTCATTATCCCTTCCACCTCCTTTTCTGAAAACAATAACCTTGGACTTTTCCGCATTCAGTTCTAACCTGTTCTTATCCAGGTATCTTCTCAACCTCTTCATCATTTCCTTTAAGGCCTCCTCGCTTTTTTCCAAGAACACTATGTCATCTGCATACGCTAGCGACCAAATTCTAACCCCTCCTATCCTGACTCCTCCTACCACTCCGGCCCCCAGCTTACTTTCCATATCCGCAATTAAAATCGCAAAAAGCGTCGGGCTAAGCGGACACCCTTGTCTTAACCCCCTATCCATCCAGAATCCCTCCGAAATCCCCTGTCCTCCTCTTATCTTATCTTTGGTTTCTTCATATATCTCCCTTACCCTCTCGATCAGGCCTCTCTCCACTCCCCTCTCCTCCATCGCCTCCCACAACCTCCCCCTATCCACTGACGGAAACGCGCCTTTAAGATCCACAAAAAACGCGTACACTCTCGACCCCTTCTTCGCTAATTCTCTATCCACCACGTGCTGCAGAACGTAGATATTGTCGATAGTACTCCTACCTGCCCTAAAGCCCGCCTGCGTCTCTGGCAATATTCCTTTCCCCTCGATATCCTTCCGCAGCCTCTCCGCTACTACCATCGCGTATACTTTATACGCCGTATTCATTAGCGTAATCCCCCTATAATTTTCCTGCCTATCCCTATCTCCTTTCTTATACAGGGTACTATTAATTCTTCTCTCCACCCTCGTGCGAATCCCTCCCCCCTCCATACTTTCTTCACTACCTCCTTCAGCCTCTCCCTAACCTCTTGTGTACTAAACAGCCATGCTTCGTTCTCTAGCCCATCCAGCCCTGCTGATTTTGACCTTTTTAACTTCCTTATCTGTTTCTCTATCTCCTCGTCATTCAACTCCTCCATCTCTGCCTCCCCCGTTCTTCTACTCCCATCATCTCTCTTCCATGAATCTGAGCCCTGAAATGATTCTTTAAAAAACTCCCTCCACTCCTCACTCCCTATCTTGTCGCTTATCCCTACTCTACGCTTCCTAAACCTATTTATTATCTTCCAGACGTCCCCTTCTGTCTTAACATTTCCAAACTCCTCCTCCAGCTCTTTCTCCTTTTCCTGTTCTTTCTTCTTACACATCAATCTAAACCCCTTCCTCATTTCTACGTACTCCTCCCTTTTCGCAGTACCCTCTTTCCACTTCTTATACTTCCTCTTCACCTTTCTTTTCATCTTTTTACATTCCCTATCCCACCACGGATTCACCATTCCTTTCTTCTTCTTTTTAAATATCTTCTTTTGCACGCACCCTTTCACTTTCTCTTTTAAACCCTCCCATATCTCTTCCACCGTCTCCCCTTCGAAGCGTACCTTCCCTAACTGCTCCTTATATTTCTCTATCGCCTCCCTCGCCCAGCTAACCCTCTCCCCCGTGGACACTTCTTCCCCACCTTGCCTTCCGCCGTTCTCACCCCTTATCCACAACCCTAATGGCTGATGGTCTGATTCTACCCTCCCTTCTACTGCGAATCTCTCCATCTCCTCCCACCCTTGCATATTCATAACTACATAATCTATTACCGATACCCCCACCTTACCTACGTATGTGTATTCTCCCTCTTCGTCCCCAGTTGCCATACCATTTGCCACCGCCCAGCCTCTATCCTCCATCCAGTCCCTTAGAATGTCTCCCTCCTTATTTATTAACCTATCCTTCGAATTCCTTTCGAAGCTCTCCCCTTCCCTGTAAAGGCCCCCTTCCCTCCCCATCCTCGCGTTAAAGTCCCCACCCAGTACCACCATACCCTCTTCTCTTTCACCGAACAGGTCTTCCACCCTTTCTTTAATTCTTTCCATCCCATCCTTATTGTACACTGTCACAATCTTACACATTACCCCTCCTATCTTTACTTTCCTCATTTGCACTCCCTCCCCCTCTTCCTCTCCGTGAGCTTCGTCCTCTAATCCATCTTTAACCCCCGTTATAATTCCCCCACTAGCTCTTCCTTTCTTCTTCACTCTGACCGCCTCCTGGAGTCTCCACCTATACCACCTTGGCAGCTTTGGCTCTATTCTATCCCATTCCTTTTTTTCCACCCACGTGTCTACCAGTCCTACCACACCAAATTCCTGGACATACCTCCAGAACTCCTCATCCTTCTTCTTTACCCCTGCTACGTTCCAGTAAAGTACCTTCACAACTCCTCTACCCTGCATTACCCCCACCCCCTACTTCCTACGAAACAAATTCCCCTGCACTTCCTTCAACACCTCTTTCTCCTCGTCCCACACCCACATTTTCTCGTCTATTTTTATTTTCCGATATCCTACCTTCGCCGATCTCCCTTCACTCCTCTCCCTCCTAGCCCTGTCGTACAGCATTCTCTGTATATCCCTTTCGTTTCTCGTCAAATCGTGATCGATGAAAACTTCCTTATCCTTTATCCTATTTTTATTTCGCATTACCCCCAATTTTTCTTCCCAGCTCTCCATCTCCACAACCGCCACTTCTTTCTCCTTTTTCCCCTCCAACTTAACTTTCCCTACCCTGCCTTTATTCCACCCTATGCTCTGTAGCAGCGCTTCCACGCCCTCCCTTTCTTCCCTGCTCTTCATCTTCAACCCTCTTAGAACAATATTATTTCTCCTGTCTGCCTTCTCCTTTCTCTCCATTCTTAACTCCATTGCCCTTATCCTTTCCCTATCTGCCCTCTCCTCCTTTTCATTCCTACGCTCTCCCACTTTCTCTTCTATCATATTCCCTACCCTCTCCCAAATACCTCTAATCTCGCCCCCGCTACCCCCGTCTCCTATTTCCATTTCCGTCCTGCCCTCCACCTTCTCAAGCCTTTTTTCCGTCCTTTCTTTCCACGCCCTAATCTCCTCTTCCATCTGTTTTATTTTAACTTCTTTTTATTTTCTTTCCCTCTCTAACCCATCTACTCTCTCTCTCTCAGCTCTTTCACCTCCTTTTCCCATTTCTCGTCTCTGATTCGCAAGTCCTCCCTCATGCCTTCCATCTGCTCCTTGGTCCGCCTTACGTCCTCACTCAGCCCCCTGATCTCGCCTAACAACATCCCGAGAGCCTCCTTTTCTAACATCCCCTCCATTTTTTTGGGGGGTGACCTAGGTGTTATCCCGCTTTTTTTAAACGGGCTCTCGACCTCGCTTTTCTCCGGACTCTCTTGGCTGTCTCTCTTCCTTTTCAAGAGATCCTCCCCGTCACTTGCGCTTGACCCTCTCTCCCTTACCTTCTCGCTTCCTTCGTTGCCACCGTCCGATTTCTCCCTCTCCCCGACGCACCGCTCGACACCGGGCGACGCGTTTTTGGCCGTCGTGGCTTGTGGAAAATTCCCTCCCCGTCGGTTTCACTACCAGCACTGCCAGTACTCTCGCTGCCCACCTCCCGCTCTACCGCCGGTAACTGGGACCTATCCATGCAGTACCTGCCGCAACCGACAGCTGTCTCTGCAAAATGTTGGCGTCTTTCGCCGCCAAATTTTCCTTTTTTTCCCCCTTTTTTTTCAATTCCTCAGTCCCTGCAGACACCCCTTTCTCTCCCTTAGCATCCCCTGACTTTGCGAGAACCACCCTTGACCCCTCGAAAGCCCAAGACTCCTTACCACGAACTCCCCCGATTACTTGCCAACTTAACCTCACTTTCCCTATCCAGCTAGATATCACCTCCCACCCACGCTGAAACTCACTTTTTATCTCCCCAATTCACCCCACACAAACCTACTCACCTCCTCGGCATCCACCCTCACACTCCACTCACACCTTCCACACAAATTCCGTAAAATTCTCTCTCCACAATAATTATTAACGATTCAAACAATTTTCATAAACATATTCAGAGTTTAGTTGTTTTTCAAGAAATAAGCACAATTTGTTCTCGAAGTCAACTAAGAATATCTTTCCGATGACTCTTTCCTATGTTGCTAAGTAAATTTACAATAATTAATGATTATTTTAATAATTTTTATAAACATATTCAGAGTTTGGCTATTTTTCAAGGAATAGGCACAATTAGTTGACGGAGTCAACTAAGAATGTCTTTCCGATGACTCTTTTCTATGTTGCTTTGTAAATTTACAAGAATTATTAATTATTTGAACAACTTCATTTGAAAAATTAAGAGTTTGGCCTTTTTTCAACGAATGCGCTCAATTTATTTACGCAATTACTAAGAATGTATTTCCAATAACTCTTTTCTACGAGGCTTTGCAAATGTACAATAATTATTAATTATTTGAACAATTTTTATAAAAATATTTAAAGTTTGGCTATTTTCCAATGAATAGGCTCATTTTTTCACAAAATTTACTATTAATATCTTCACGATGACTTTTCTTATACAAATAATTTTATGCGAATTTCCAAGACTTTTTAAGTATTTAAACAATTTTCATACACAAATTAAGAGTTTGGCTATTTTTTAAAGAATAGGCTCAATTTGTTTCCGGAATGAATGGAGAATCCTTTTTTCGATAACTCTTCTCTACGACACTCTGCAAATTTACAATTATTATTAATAATTTAAACAATTTTCATAAACATATTCAGAGTTTGGCTGTTTTTCAAGAAATAGGCACAATTGGTTAACGGAGTCAATTTTCATTAGAAAATTCAGACTTTGCACATTTTTAATTTCTCAATGACTCTTTCCTGCGATATTTTGCAAATTTATTACTTATTGATTCTTTAAACAATTTTCATAAACAAATCCAGAGCTTGGCCATTTTTCAACGAATAGACTTTTGGCTATTGTTCAGCGAATGGGCTCAATTTTTCTACAGAATTAATTAATAATATCATCCCGATGACTTTTTTGTATGATGCTTTCGATATTTCTAAAAATTATTATTTATTTCAAAGAATTAAGAGTTTGACTATTTTTCAACGAATGGGCTCAATTTTTTTACGGAATTACCAAGAATTTATTCGCAATAAATCTTTTCTGCAATACCTTGCATATTTACAATAATTATTATTTATTACAATTATCATAAACATATTCAGAGTTTGGCTGTTTTTCAAGAAATAGGCAAAATTTGTTTACGAAGTCAACTAAGAATATCTTGCCGATGACACTTCTGTATGTTGCTTTGTGAATTTACATGCGAATGCAAATGCAAATTTACAATAATTATTAATTATTTAAACAATTTTAGTGAAGATATTCAGAGTTTGGCTTTTTTCCAAGGAATAGGCACAATTTGTTTGCGGAGTTAACTAAGAATGTCTTTCCGATGACTCTTTTCTATGTTGCTTTGTAAATTTAAAAGAATTATTATTGAATTATTAACGAATGGGCTCAATTTGTTTACAGAATTACCACGAATGTATTTCGAATAACTCCTTTCTACGAGAATTTGCAAATTTACAATAATTATTAATTATTTAAGCAATTTTCATAAACATATTCAGAGTTTGGTCATTTTATCATGAAATAGGCACAACTTGTTCACGAAGTCAACTAGGAATATCTTTCCGATGACTATTTCCTATGTTGCTAAGTAAATTTACAATAATTAACCATTATTTAAACAATTTTTATGAACATGTTCAGAGTTTGGGTATTTTTCAAGGAATAGGCACAATTTTTTTACGGAGTCAACTAAGAATGTCTTTCCAAAGACTCTTTTCTATGTTGCTTTGTAAATTTACAAGAATTATCAATTATTTGAACAATTTCGATTGAAAAATTAAGAGTTGCCCATTTTTCAACGAATGGGCTCAATTTTTTTACGAAATTACCAAGAATGTATTTCCAATAACTCCTTTCTACGAGACTTTGCAAATTTACAATAATTATTATTTACTTTAACAATTTTTATAAATTTATTCAAAGTTTGACTATTTTACAATTAATAGGTCCAATATTTTAGAAAATTACCTAAGAATATCTTGCCGATGACTTTTCTTATATAATTCTCTGCAAATTTCCAAGACTTTTTAATTATTTCAACAATCTTCATACACAAATTGAGAGTTTGGCTATTTTTTAAAGAGTAGGCTTAGTTTGTTTCCTGAATTAATAAAGAATGTATTTCCAATAACTCTTTTCTACGATACTTTGCACATTTACAATAATTATTAATTATTTAAAGAATTTTCATAAACATATTCAGAGTTTGGCTGTTTTTCAAAGAATAGGCACACTTCGTTTACGGAGTCAACTAAGAATGTCTTTCCGATGACTCTTTTCTATGTTGGTTCGTAAATTTACAAGAATTATTAATTATTATTTGAACAATTTCGATTAAAAAATTTAGAGTTTGGCTAATTTTCAGTGAAGGGGCTCAATTTTTCACAAAATTAACTAAGAATATCTTTCCGATGACTTTTTTTCATAATGCTCTGCAAATTTCCGAAATTTATTAATTATTTAAACAATTTTCATGACCAAATTTCAGTTTGGCTATTTTTTAAAGAATAGGCTCAATTTGTTTACGGAATGAACAAAGAATGTATTTTCAATTACTCTTTTCTACGATACTTTGCACATTTACAATATTTATTAATTATTTCGACATTTTTCATAAAGGTATCCAGAGCTTGGCTATTTTTCAAGCAATAGACACAATTTTTTTTACGGAGTGAACTAAGAATGTCTTTCAGAATACTTTTTTCTATGTTGCTGACAAATTCAGATTTTGGCTATTTTCAACGAATAAGCTAAATTTTGTTTATAGAATTAACCAAGAATATTTTCCCGATTACTTTTTTATATGAGGCTAAGAAAATTCTTTCTCATGACTCTTTTATATGTAGCTCATGTACATTTACAAGAATGATTAATTATTTTAACAATTTCCATAAAAAAATTCAGAGGTTTTATATTTTTTAACGAATTGGCTCAATTTGTTTACGAAACGAAAAAGAATGTATGTATAATAAGTCTTTCCTACGTTACTTTGCAAATTTACAATAATTATTAATTATTCCAACAATTTTCATAAAGATATTCAGAGTTTGGCTATTTTTCAACGAATAGGCCAATTTCTTAACGAAATCAATAAAAAATGTTTTTCGAATAACTCTTTCCTACGAGACTTTGCACATTTACAATAATTATTAATCATTTAAGCCATTTTTATAAACATATTCAGAGTTTTCGTTTTTTCAAGGAATATACACAATTTGTTTACGGAGTCAACTAAGATTGTCTTTCCGATGACTCTTTACTATGTTTTCTAAATTTACAAGAATTATTAATTATTTAAACAACTTTCAGAAACAAATTTAGAGTTTGGCTATTTTTCAAAGAATAGGCTCAATTTTCTTACGGAATCAACGAAGTATGTATTTCCAACGACTTTAACCTATGATACTTTGAAATTTTAAAACAATGATTACTTATTCAATTAATTGTCATAAACAAATTCAGAGTTTGTCTATTTTTTAGTTTACATAAAAACATACGCGCAGCTATGAAATATTTAATAATGAATACATCTTTTCTATCTGAACTATAATATTAAAATCACAACCAGTGATAAACCGCAGCTGCATGCGACTTTATTAGAAGTACTCGCATTTGTCCGGACATTTGGACAGAGGAGAGGAAAACTGCAGAAAACAACCTCCCAAGATCAGCTGGCTTTTCGACACTCAAGATTGAAGGCAACCATTCGACCCTACCCATCGAATGCATACCAGTCATCCTAGGCGTCAAACCTTCCGCTCGACATTAGTTAAAACGCAGCGAATACACAACACGGTCGTACATCGCAGATGGTCACCCATCCGAGAGCTATGCGCGCTCGAAATGGCTTGACAACTGGACTCTTCTCGAGTCGAGATCATTTACTATGCATTTCTATGAAAATTTGTACGTGCCGACATTTTAGAGGTTTTTTTTCAAAATTGCATGAAAATGTTTAGAGTTGTACAATAATTTATTCTGCATCGTGAGAGGGTACCCATGCGAAGCCGTGTGCAAATAGAAGTTATTGAAGTAAAAAGTAATTTCATGGTATTTTCTTTATCTTAATTTAAAAAAAAAATAATTGCATGTAAATTACGTGGACGTGCGCGAAGCGCGCGTATGAGGTTCTAGTGAAATATTAAAATTCCTGCAATAAATATTAGACACTCTCTAAATCTGAATGGGTAAGACTTGACTAATCAAATAGTGCAAATCAATATAATTGATTTTGTAAGTATTTCTACTAGTCATTGGTAAAAAAATTACTTGTTCTCAGTGGAATTGTTATTAATTTACTTCCGCAAGAAATGTATAACTGAATAAGTAACAAGTTTACTGCTACTTTTAATTTTATACTACTTTATGAATACGTAATTATTAATTAAGATGTAAAAGAGCATATGATCAAAATTTTTATGTTCTCAAACAATAGAATATGAAATTAGAAATAAATATAAAAGAAATATTAATCAGATATCGCTATAAATTTTTTTTATTAAGTTTCAGTCACTGGTGGAAATAATAGGTATAAGAATTTAAAGTATATTCATTTAAGATTTAAAAAATCTTCATTTGCTAGACATATATAAATTGATCGAATCGAATAAACCGATGCGATGGGAGCACGAGTCGAATGTCGGTTTTTTGACACTCGATCGACGGGCCGATCGATTTGAGAAAACCGATCAGATGCTAGCGCGCATCGAATGTCGGTTTTTCGAAATTTGATCGGCGGATCGATCGGATCGAATAAACCGATCCGACGAGAGCACGCGTCAAAGGTAGGTATTCTCAGCCCCCCCCCCCCCCAAGCCTCTATGCATTTCACGTATCAAAGTTTTTAATTTAAAAGTACCTTCTCGATCCATACCGCGGCGCCTAATTCGTCTCAACACAGGCAAAAGCCTCATTAATGATGATGTTTATAGGTTTGTTTAGTGTCTGTCATTTGCTGTCATCTGTGGTTACATATTTAAATTATGATTATATTTAGTTTTTATAAATAAATATTTAGTCATCGACTGTTACTGTGTAGATAGGTAATTCATATTTTTACAGTAATTTCATTTAGGTATAATATATTGTATAAATACGATAATTTGGAACTTCCAAAGTATTATATTTATGTAAAAGTACAATAACATCTGGAGAAGATAAAACTGGCTGGAAAAGGGGACAGCAAATGAAAGACACTACCTCGGTAGGGATTGAGAAGGTACCTCCTTAGACAAAAACTTGTCGCGTGAAATGCATGGAGGCTTGGGGGCCTGGGTAATATCCCATTGTTGAAACAACCGGTTGTTTCCGATATTTCGCTCAGAGCTCGCTCTGAGCTCGCAGCGGTGCTTATTCATTTCATATGTGCGCTTGAAATTCTTGGCATGTGAATGCGCATTAATGTGGAAATTTTAAGTGGCGTCCATCTTGTGATCGCTGGCCCACGCTGTCGTCGATGTAGTTGTAAAAATAGTTAAAGTGAGTGTAAAAGGAATAATTGTCGATGAAAACATGAAGATGATCCGAAAGGAGGGCAGTATCTATTGCCAGATAGATGTTCGAAATGGTACGTAATATACAGACCACGCTTTTAACCTGTCGTTTAGAATAACCTAAAAATTACATAGTCACTGCTTATTAGAATATCTTGCAAATCCTACATGAAATATCCTGTGTGTAATTACTTCGAGTTTAAGTTATTTTTCCTTAATTGATTATTATTTTATAATGCATAAATGATGAGATTTTTTTTACAGATGAAATACAAAACCAGTTTGTGGAGGAATTTCTGGAATTGAATTCGGAGGCAGTTGCTGGTGGGTCAGGTTCGTGATTTTTTGAGTGAAAATTTAGTAATTCCATTTTCGGTCAAAAATTTACCTTTTAGGATTGAAAATCGAACTTTCTGGTTTGAAACTGTATCTTGTTCAAATGGAAATTAAACTATTTGCTTCAAAATTCATGTATTTAATTGAAAAATCGTCTTTTTATATACAGTTAATCTTCTCCCTTACGAAACTGTACTACAGGAATGACTACAGGATAACTACAGCC
>CAKNYM010042925.1:12824-54461 GCA_932195095.1 Andricus curvator | reverse complement strand
ACGCGTCCTCGGGTTGCGGATAGAGGGTCCCTGTACCAAGGGTTTCTGCTGAATATGGTTACAATAATTAATAAGCAGTCGCGGACAATTGTCCAGGGATGATCCCGAAGGAATAACTCCTAAGCGAAGGCGTAACAACCGTGCCGAAAGCTAAATGGCTCCTGGGTTAGGTGTCTCAAACGGTGAATCTGGGATACCGGGCGACCTCTCAGAGTATCAGCCTTATCCTTGCACGCGGGGCTCTACAAGGATGGACTAACCCTTTCCCTAGCTGCTCGTGGGAACAACAATGAAACCACCAAAACACCAAAATGTTGTAGATGCGGTTCAAGACAATCGAACGCGCAGAGCACCCGACAATGGGTCGGCAAACAATGCCGATCAGCCTAGAGTTCGGGGTGCTGAAAATAATTTACATGGAAACACGACAACGAACCGGCGAAACGCCCACATTGAGTGGACGGATCAACTCAGGGATGACGTGCTAGACTGCTACGATGCCAGCATTATCCCTGTTCGCGGAGGCTTTATGGCGCGTATGCATACTCTGTGGTGCCAGAAACACCCAGAGCTTCAGCACGTTTCGCATCAGTCTTTGCGAAATCAAGCCGTCAACCTCCGGGAAAATGGATATGTACGGGGAGCGCTTCCCCAACCGCTGCTTGATCAAGCTGCAGACAAAGATGAGGAAGCAACATTGAGACCAACCGCAGAAAGCAGGCACCTTCTGAGAGATGATCGCAATTTCATTACTGCGAGAGATTTGGCTGATTCAAATCGAAGGCTAAAAGCGACGATGGATCAAAAGACCAAAAGACGCTTGCATCAACTGAACAAGAAGATTCGATGGGCAAGACAGAATGCGTCCCGTGTTCAATGTGTGATTGACTACATAACATCTGGTAGACCGTTTACGGAAACGGTTCGAAAGTTCGCCCAAGAACTAAGGATCTTGAATCACACACTAAACAAGTCAAAGCTGCTGACAATCAAGCAGCATATTGTTGATAAAATACGGCTGTTATCTGACGCAAGGAGGAGAATACAGAAGAGGGAGCGATCTACCTGTTTCTGTAAAAAATCCACCCAAGCCCAAGGAGGTAGAGACTTTTTGGAGAGAGGTGTACAAGATCCCGAAAACACTGGAGTTGAAAGAAGATACTGAAAATATCATCCACTTCAAGAATTTTTGCGATAACCTCATAAAATCTGAGGAGTAATGTCCATCAGTCACTGCCGAAGAGGTGAAAAAAGCACTTAGAGGCACAAAGAACTTTTCCGCTCCTGGACCAGATTGTATCAAGAACTTTTGGTGGAAGAAGTTTACTTTTACACAACAACATTTGGCCCGCATATTCACCTCATATTTAAAGTCGAAGACACCCATTCCGCAGTGGCTGGTATTAGGACGCACTATACTCCTGCCAAAAAAAGGCAACTTGTCCAAAGCAGAGAATTACAGGCCAATAACTTGTTTGAACACGCTGTATAAGATCTTTTCAGCTGTCCTCAACAACAAGATTGTTCAACGAATTGAGTCTGTATGACGAGAGATGTACGAACAACGTGGCTCGAAAAAAGTTGTAGCAGGCTGTCGAGAGAACCTGCTAATTGACAGGTGTGTCTGTAAAGACGCTGCAGCCCATCAGCGCGTCCTGTCAATGGCCTGAATTAACTACCGGAAAGCTTTCGATTCAACCTCTCATAGACTTATCATCTGTCTGTTGGAAAGCTTGAAGGTACATCCACACATAGTGAGATGCATAGAGAGATTGATGCCTCTTTGGAAAACTAGATATACTATCTCATCTAGAAATTATCGTGTGACAACGAAGAACGTCCCCCCTTCCAGAGGGGCGTCTTTCAAGGTGATACCATGAGCCCTTTGCTTTTTTGCATCACACTTCTGCCTCTATCTCTCGCACTACGAAATTCTCCTGGATACCTCTGTGGCGAAACTAATCAGCGCGAGCATAAGGTCACTCATGTATTTTATATGGATGACCTGAAGATCTATGCCTCTGGTAAAAGCAAACTTCAAACTGCTATAAATATTGTCAAGAACTACACAGGAGAGATTGGGATGGACTTTGGCTTGGACAAGTGAGCCAAAATTCATCTGAAGAAAGGAAAAATTACTGGCGTTCCCAAGGACCCTGAGCTTGTGGATACAAGTGTTATCAGACATCTTAATACTGGAGAGACCTATACATACCTGGGCGTGCCTCAAAACCGCATTCAGGACGTAACATCAGTGAAGGAGTCTCTCCGAAGCAGATACAAGCATCTTCTTCGACAGATTTGGTCTTCCAATTTGTCGGCGTTGAACAAGGTATCTGCGACTAGCATGCTTGCCGTTCCGGTTCTACTCTACTCGTTTGGGGTAGTTCAATGGACGAAGAACGAGTTTAAGGCCCTTGATGTCACTACACGTAAGATATGCATATATGCATAAAAGCTTGCATATCAATTCGTCAGTTCCGCGATTATATATTTCACGCCGTCAAGGCGGATGCGGACTTCTGAATCTCCAATGTCTTCATAACCGGATTGTTCTAAGTACAGCTTACATCGTTGCGAATGGCAGAGATCCTCTCCTAAAGATGGTGAGGAACCACGAGATGATTGGCGAAGGAGCGTTGCTTTACAAAGCCGCGGAGCAAGCGGCCGAGACCCTTGGCCTGAATTTTAACATCAGAAGTGAGGAAAGTGAATTACTTCATCTAGATGCTTCACTTCTAAAAACCAAAGTGAAGAAAGCAGAGGTTGAAATTTTTCACCAAGAGCTACTCGACCAGAAAATGCACGGAAACTTTCACAGAAATGTATAAAAACAGTCCTTGTCGGAGGAGCAAACTTTTGCTTTTCTCAAATCATCAGGGCTTAATTCAGGTACAGAGGGTTTTATTTTCGCATGCCAGGACGGTGGCATTTCATCTTAACATACCGTAACCGCATTTTACGTCAAGAAGTTTGCAGTGATAGTTGCAGAGCGTGTCATGCACACGCTGAGTACCTAGAACACATACTATCAGGGTGTCCGACCCACGCAGGAACGACGTATATCTATAGACATAATGCGGACCTAAGAGTGCTTTATTACCATCTTTGTCGCACTTACGGTGTTGGCCGCGACCCTGCCCTGCCGAACGCTCCAAGAGAGATAGAGTCGATTGTCCGAAACGAGAAGTGCCAAATTTTCTGGAACTACGATTTTCAGGCAGCAGTCTCCGTTGCGAACTCGAGGCCTGACATTGTTCTCCAAGACTTCGAGAAACGAACTGTATTCGTGATTGAATTCTCGGCTACGTCCGAATACAACATCACTGCAAAGGAGAAAGAAAAAGAGGAGAGGTATAAAGACCTTAAAAGAGAGCTACAACGACTGTACCCAAAATATTCGGTACAAGTAATTGTCCTTGTGATAGGTGCTCTCGGAGGTGCGAAACTATCACTGGTTCGTAACTTCTCATGGTTGTGAGACGTGGCCATAGGTGTGATTTACAGCGGTGCTACGGGGGGCTATTGACATTTTTTGGATGGCAGTTGCTCTTAGTAGGACCCTGCGGTGGTTGTTTAACTTTTTTTTAATTATATATATATATATATATATATATATATATATACGTGTTTGTAACCTATGCGTAATGTATGAGCAAGGAACGTTGGTACACGTTTGTAAAAGAATGCCGATATGTTTTTATGTTTGTTGATCGCTACTTTCTCAACGGGGGAGGATGCTTGAAAATGAATGAATTTATACGTTTTACCTGTATATGTAACGCCCGCAAGTTTTACCTGTGCGAATGATTGCAATGCTTTCATCTGTCATGGGAGTCCACCATCAGGCAGCATCAAACAGCTACAGACGAACTGATGTGTGAACTTCTGTTTTCAATTTTTATATTACATATGATCTGAAACAGTACTAATTATCTGTCTTGTTTGAATTATAAATTATTAGTGTTCACATACGTAAAAATTTGTTGACTGAAGAAATACGGAACAAAAAATATTTTATAAATGCAAATACTAAATATTGACCTTGAAATGAAAACGTAGAAGCTTCTCTAAGCATTTCAAGATTTTTTAAACATACTTTTCACTTTCTCATTGCAAACAGATGAATTTAGAAGAAAATGCAGGCACAATATTCTAATGGAATTTTTAACTCAATAAAAATTTACAAACTTATATGGTTTTCAACACCTTCAAAAATAAGTTCTCAATAAAAAACTTAATTTCGCATAACATGCAAATATTGATTTTTAACGTAAATGATGAATCTTAAAAAAAAATTTCAACAAAACTTAAACATTAAGAAACTAAATAGTTTGATTTTCAACCACAGATATGGTTTCCTAACCAATAAGAATAATTTTCTGGCAAAAATACGAATTATTATAAAAATACATAAATGTCAAACCAAATTGTTGAATTTTCAACTAAAAAAAAAGTTTTCTATCAAAAATGGAATATTGCAATATTCAGTATAATAAATTACTTTGAAAAATGAATTTTCGACCGGTTTAATTCAACAAAACAGACGAATTTGTAACAGAGTAGTTGAATCTTCAACCCAACGGAAGAGTTTTGAAAATAAAAGATTAATATTCTACCCAAACAGACAAAGTTTCAACCAAAAACTTAAGTTTTCAACCAAGTAGTTGAATTTTATACAAAATTCTTGACTATGTAAGCCAAGTAGGCGAATTTTCTATAACACAGTCGCATTTTCACCCCGAAAATGTGAATTTTCGCCAAAAATGTATATCACAACGGAATAGTTCAATTTGCACTTTAAATTATGAATGTTGTAACAGAAACATTCATTTTCAACAAACAACAATCATTATATACCAAATAGTTCAATTTTTCAGTAGTATATACTTCAATTTTTAACCAAATCGTTAAACTTTTTACCAAAATAGATGAATTTGCGACAAAAAATTTTAATTTTCAACAAAGATATTCATTTTCATACTAATAGTTGAATTTAAAACTAAAACAATCGCTTTTCAGCACAAAATAAAATAGGTACATTTGCAATTCAAGAATTGATCTACACCAGAAAAAAATAATTTTCAACAAAATAGTTAAACTTTTTAACCAAAGAGAGGGATCTTCAACTATTAACATTAATTGTTGCTTAGAAACTTGCAACTTTGTACGCAGTAGTTGTATTTTCAATCAAGAAGACTTATTTGCCAGAAAATAAAGTTTTCATAAGTTTTCAAGATAAATTAGTTGAATTTTCAAAGAAACACGATCAACTGTTACCTAAAAATGGGAAAGCTTAGTTGTCAGGAAGCAAATTAATTTCAAAAAAAGAAAAAAAAATTTTGAACAAAATAGTTCAATCATTAATTAATAATTAAATAATTAAATTTTGGTTGAACTTGAATTATTTTCGTGGCAAATTTTACCATTTCTTTGAACATTCATCTTTGTAGGTTGAAAACTTAACTGTTTAACATAAATATTTAACTATTTTCTTTCAATTCCAATAACCTTGCTGAAAATGGAACTATTTTCTTAAAGAGTCATCTTTCTAATTGAAAATTCATCTTTCTTGGTTGAAACTTGTTTTTCATTCAAAATGTTTCAAGTAGTGATATTGCACTCGGGGTCTTCTTATTTGGTTGAGAATTCTATTATTATATTTATGATGAAAAAATCATCTATTTTGGTGGAAAATTCTACTATTTGGTTGAAAATTAAACCATTTTTTTGAAGATGTCTCCTTTTTAGTTGAATTTGACTATTTCTCATTCAAAATCAAAATATTGTTTGACATGTCACCTATACTATATTTTTCGCTGAAAATTCATCTTTTAGATTAAAAATACATCATTATTGAAATATTTCAGTACATGGTTAAAAAGTAATTCCATCTTTTCAAGATTCATCTCCTTAGTTAAGGAATATAAATTGCTGAAAATTTGTTTTTGTTGTCGTTAAAAATTATTTTTTTACATGAAAATTTAACTGTTTGAATTTTTGAAAATTAGTCTTTTTTGGTGGAACTCAACTTTTTTAAATTTGAAATAAAAAATTTGTTGTATTTGTGGGTTGGAATATCAACTATACTATTTTTTATTGACAATACATTTGTTTGCTTGCAAATTGAACAAATTGGTTACATTTGTTTTCTTACATTACTGAGAAATCTTTCTTGGTTGGAAATTTAAATTCGGTTAAAAAATCGTCTTTTTGTTGTCAAATTCACATCTTTTTGTCAAAATTCCATATTTTTTGGTAAAAATGAAACTGTTTCCTTAAATATCAATTCGTTTTGTTTAAAAATTCACCTTTTCTTTTTGCAGCTTCATCTTTTTTGGTAAAAAATTAATCTTGTTAGTATTACTATTAGTAATCTATTCCATTAAAAATTCAACTATTTTGGTGAATATTCTTAGTTTTTGGATGAAGTTCACTGTTCTTGATTTACAATTGCAACTTTTTTTTTGTTGGAAATATTTCCAGTATTAGAGTTCTTTGTCAGAATTCATTTTTTTTGTTAATCAGTCTTCAAGTCAAATAGTTGAATCCTGAAAAAAATGCAGATTACCTTTGAACCAGACACCTTGATTTTGATCTAAGAAATGTATACTTCCACAGACGAGTTTTCAAATGAAAAAGCCAAATTAGGACAAAAGTATTTTTGATTTTTTATCCCAAGAACATTTTTGTTTGACTTGTCAACATGAAAATATGAGTTTTCAACAATCACCAAGTTTCGGACGAAGCAGTTGATTTTCCAACAGAACAGTTGAATTTTCCACCAAAAGGGACGAATGTTTAACAAAATTGTCTAATTTCGAACCCAATAGTTGCGTTTTCATTTGAGAAAGATTTAATATCTTAGTAGAAGGGATGATACTACAGATGAAATTCCAAATAAAAAAGACAAATCTTTGAAAAAAAGTTGAATTTAGAACCGACAAAGTGTTCAGTTTGCTTTCCAACACCAAAATATTAAGTTAAAAAAGAAAGATCAAAAGAAATTGTCGAATGTTCAAAAAAACAGTTGAATTTCAAACCAAAAAGGACGATTCTTTAAAAAAGGTGTTTAATTTTCCACGAAACAGTCGCATTGATGAAACTAGTTCAATTTTATCCCCCAAAATTTTTCAGCTGCCCTTTCAATAGGACAAGATGATTTGACAACAACAAGTAAATTTTCCACGAGCTAGTTGAATTTTCCACCAAACAGTTCAATTTGAAACGACAAAGAATGACTTTTTCAACCATTTTTACCCAAACACTTACATTTTTGTCAAAGAAGAATGCAATTTCTCCAAAAGCAGATGAATTGTTAAATTGAAAATACACATTTAAAAAGAAAAACTTCAACTTTCAACAGACAAAGATTTCAGTCGACTTTTAAACATCAAAATATGCATTTCAAACCGAAAATAAATGTTCTACGAAATAGTTGAATTTTTCACGCAACAGTTGAATTTTCGACCGAAAAGGACGACTTTGTAAGAATTTTTTTTTTAATTTTTCACCGAGCAGTTGCATTTACATATATTCCAGAAATATGAAATTTCTACGAAAATAAATGACTTTTTGAAGCAAAAATTAAAGTTTTTCTACAGGAAGAAGCAACTGGAAAAAAAAGAAATATTAATCGAATCACAAGGCAAATAAAGAACTAAGAAAAATATTGTATCACGGTTACCTCAAAAGTTCATTTTAACTTCATATTCAAAGACCGGACTTGTAACGTTTTTAACTCAAAATGTTTTATAAATGGAATATAACAAATTCAAAGTAAAATAAAGAATTTGCAAATTTAGTTTGCTTGTCATTTATTTAAAGTTATCTCTCAAGGTATTACATTTCTGTATAATTACTGCGATTTATTTGTTTAAATTTCGAATTATAAAGAATTCTCTCACCCCACCCCACCCTACCGTAATAAATCGTTACGAAATAGCCCCCACCCCTGATCCGCTGCGTAATTTAAGTAAAGTCCCGTACCGCGGATAAAACTTTTCTTGGCTCCCGGATTAAGACATCGAAACCCATTTCACGAAACGGTCCTCGCCTTGCTCGCTTGCCTTACTCAGCCGTGAATATTGACGCAGCCCCTGTTCGAATATGAGAGGAGCGAGCTCACGGGATAGCCCGACCATGTAGTCCCTGCTCACCACAGAAATTCAGTTGCCTTAAACAGTAGAGTAGTTGACCCTTCAGTTTCTCCTAGCCTGCAAGCTAGGAAACAGTTGGTCCACGCTAATAAGTCCCCGTGATCTTTTTAATGGATATTGTGCACAATCCAAGGGTATTAGGTTCTACAGCGAATTCATGCCCGTTATGTAGCAACGCTTTGAATTTCATACATTTCAAGTCAAAATGTATTACATTTTCAACAAAAATAGTTGAATTTTCAATAAAACAAAAATTTCTGTCAAAAAAGAAGAATTTTCAAATTTAGAATGGAATTTTCAAGCCGATGAGTGGAATATTTGAAAAAACTGTTGACATGAAAATTCAGAAAGATGAATTTTCCACCAAAAATTTAAGTTTGAACGAAAACAGATGAATTTTAAACCAAATGTTTAACTTTTCAAGCAAAGAGATGAATTTTCAATTAGAACATTGCGAAAAAGTACCATCGGAAAGTAATAATAATAATTATTACTATGATATATCGCCAACGGCGATACCACGCTGAAAACACCAGTTCTCGTAAGATCACTGAAGTTAAGCATTGTTGGGCGCGGTTAGTACTTGGATGGGTGACCGTTCAGGAATACTGCGTGCTGTTGGCCCGTCGTGAGTGTGGTGGGCCCACATTGGTAGTAAATATCCATCTAGAAACACTACCCGAATCAGGTAGTGAGGCAATGAACTTTCGAGTTCGAACTGCTAATCAATGTATGTATGTATGTATATATGTATGTATGATACAGGGCCGCATTTACATTAAGGGCTGTCGGGGCCGCGGCTCGGGGCCCCCACGTTTGGGGGGCCCCCACAAAACACAACAAAATGCACACACTTCTGCATCGGCTCCTACTTCGATGACCTTTTTCTTTTTTTAGAAGCCAGCGAGGAATAACATTTCTTGAGTCCGCTAAAGGGCCCCCACATTTTAACTGGCCCGGGGCCCCCACAACCCTAATTGCGGCCCTGCTATGATATAGTGATGTTTCGATAATGAATTTCTCATAATTTTTTGGCGATTATTTTTATTCCTATAATTCCTATGATTCCTATAATGGCGAAAAAAGTAAAGGAAATTCACGATAGGGAAATCATTATAGGCGTATTATATATATTTATATATATTTTCCTACAATACTTTTTCTTAAGGGAATAGTTGAATTTTTAACCTACAAAGATGAATTTTCAAGCAAATACTTTAATTGTAAGTTGAAAAATTTATTGAAAAAAAAAGTTTGAACAAAGGAGTTCAAGTTTCAACCACAGAAATGTATCTCCAACCAAAAGAAGTTAATCTTTAACAGTGTGGTAAAATTTTCAACAAAATAGTTAAATTTTCCCTACTAAAAAAAAGTCAGGAATCGTCACAAATGGTCAGAAGTTCTGACGATTCCTGAGCATCCTGACCATTCCTGACGAGTCTGACGATTTCTGAATATATGCTAATTCCGGTGCACTCGAACTCAGTCCCGCGGTCTGAATTGAGGAGAGCGGCCGTACTCGAACTCAGTCCCAAATTCAGTCCGGCGGCGCTGTCTCCTCCGTTCCTTCTTTCCCCCACCACTGGCGGCCCCTTCGTACCACCGTACGAGGAGAGAATGAGCGCGCGTAAGTGAGAGAGAAGAAAGATGTACGAAGGAGTTAAACCTCTCTCTGTCGCTCCAACTGTTTCCCAACATTTTCCCTTTACACTTACTAGCGCAATAGATTCCAGGCTTAGGACTGGCAGCATTTATTATTATGCTGGCGTGTTTAAAAAAAGTTGGGGAACATATATTGTCAATCTTACCTAACAATAAAACTAAAAATTAAAAATTAAATATCGTAAAGTGAAACAAATCCTATAGTAAGCTATATATTCCCATAAATTTCTTGAAGGAGCTATTTATTTCACTGCGAGTCAAGTATTGAAAATACCTATTGTCAAATGAAATACATTTTGAAAAAAGCTTGCTGTTTTCCAGTATATCACTAATTAACAAAACTATACTGGTAAGAATTTGCGCGAAACCTTGCGAACGAACTCGATTCTTGTCAAGCTAATAAGACAATACAGATAATAAGACAAATATCTACTCACCAGCAATTAAAATTACGTACTGGACACGTTGCCCCTTTCCGTCCCTTTCTGAAAAGGTGATAAAGTGAACCGAGTGAGAGAAGAGTGGGGGGAGAGTGACGTTGACTCAGATCAGCTCCGGGCAGTCTCTTCACGGGACTGAGTTCGAGCGTTTTTCTGACCGCGGGACTGAGTTCGAGTGCAGCTAATTCACATCCTATCAGGTATCTCATCGGCTAGGACAGCAGGTAGGCCAACCCAAAAGGATTAAAAATTGAAAATAATTTTTTTTTCAATGTTGCATATACATATTCAAAAGTTACAAATTCAGAATCTACGGGTTTCGAGGATTTCAGATACCTAAAAATTTTCCTAAAAAATTTAAAATTAGATTAAATATAATTTATCTTGTAAAGAGACAGAGATACGTCAAAACGGACAAAATTTTCAGATTCACCTTGCAGAGTCATTTAATATATAAATATGAGTAAAAAGATAATATGCATAAATAAATATAAATAATATAAATAAACTGGGAAATATAAAAGGGATTAGGTTTTATGGCATTCTATTCTTGGACCCCTAATAAAAGGATTATCCTTCGAACCCAAGCTCTGACGATTTCTGAACATTCCTCACGAATTCTGACTTTTCCTAACGATTTCTTTCGAGAAACGTAACAAAAGTGGTCAGAAGTGGTCAGAAGTCCTGACTTTTTTCTGACGTTTCCTGACTTTTTTCTTAGTAGGGTTCAACAAACATATATGAATTCTCGAGAAGAAATATAATACTGGAAATATTTAAACCAAAAATGTATTAATTGGAAATCAACAGCAGTAAAATTCATCCAAGAACGACCAATCATTAACAAAATAGTTAAATCTTCAACAGAAACAGATTAATGTTTAGCCAAACAGTTCCATTTCAAATTAAGAAGGTGAAATTTCTACCAAAGAAGATACATCCCAAAAAACGAATTTTCAACCAAATAAATTACTTGTAAACCATACAGATGAATATTTAGGGTAGTTGTTAACATTTTAACCAAGTGTTTGAATTTTCAACCATAAAAGATGAATTCTCAACAAAAATTGTCGTACTTGATATTTAAACTGATAAAGATTTAGTATTACAACAAACCCAGTTCAATTCAACCAAGAAAGACCAATTTTTGCTTCCTCATAGAGGAAACTTTGTAATGGTAACATTTTCAAAAAATTTTAAATTCATTTAATTGAACCTTCTCCAATTTAAAAACGTCTAATACAATGTTCTAAGCAATTGTCCGGAGTTGTGTGTGTGTGTGGATGTGTGGATGTCACGCTTTTTTGTGAACACGATAACTTGAAAATGGTCGCAGATAAATTGATGAAATTTGGAGGGCTTATTTTCCCGACTAATACCTTGAAACTTACCGAAGGATTTCTAAAAATATTTGTTGCATTTTTTCGTAGCACTTAATAATATTTGAAAAATTGGTTTTTTATAGTAAAACTTTTTTCATTCACATAATTCAAAGTTGATGCAAGAATATAAAAGATTCCTTGGTTCGAGACGAATCGATTGACCTATACTATTAACATATTTTATTGAAGCGTAGGGAAGTTATGGTAATTTATATATTTTTAAAATCGATTTTTATACTAAAAATGTTCTAATTCTTATAATTTAAAGTTGATGCGAGAATAGAAAATTTGTGTTGCGTCAAGACGAATCGATTGATCTATAGCATTGATACATTTTATTGAAGAGTAAGGAAGCTATGGTTATGCATAATATTTGAGAACACGGTTTTTTATAGTAAAACTTTTTTCACTAACATAATTTACAATTGATGCAAGAACGGAAAAGATTCCTTGTTTCGAGGAAAATCGATTGATCTATAATATTAATACACTTTTTTGAAGATTAAGGAAGTTATGCTCATTCATAATATATGAATCATCTGTTTCTAACAGAAAAACTTTTTTCATCGACATAATTCAAAGTTGACGACGCATGAATAGAAAAGATTTTTTGATCATAAATTTTCAAGTAGAATAATTCTGACAATTTAAAAAAAAATCAAAGGGATAGGGTACGACAGAACTTTTCCCTTCCCTTTTCGAGCTCGAAAAATTATCATTTCGAATTCAAAATTTGATTTGTCTGATTTGTCTTTGTATTTCAAAAATTGTTTGTATTATTTTGCAATTTTGTATTTTTTGTAAATTTCTATTTTTAAATCGATCAAAATGAAGACTTTAGTTTGTCTATTATTGAAAAAAATAACTAATGCTTCCTCTATGAGGAAGCAAAGTGGTCATGAAATTAGCAACATATAATTATAAATACAAACAAAGTGGAAACACTCGAGATCGAATTCACAGCTATTTTAACAATATACATGAACTTTATATTCCCAAAATCTATGCCCATTTTGTCGGTGAGGATCTGAAAATCTGCTCATTCACGGCGGAGATTCGAATAGCGTCCAGTTTTGCTGAGAGTTCTCTCGGCATCCCGTGAAAACGCCTTTCCTTCGATATCAGACATCGCGCATTGCGGCGTTTAGACTTGAGAGGGTTGTGCGTAACGCATTGCAAAGCGTGAACGTTCAACACATGTCCATTTTATTGCTCAAGAAAAGACGAACGCCACAGCTGGCCACAGACTCCTTACTCATTCCGGAACGGGACCCACCAAAAAAATGTCTCAAGTCCCCTGAACGAGATTTATGGCATCACGTAAACTCATTCAACTCGTAGGCTGCGGAGAGAAGATACTGATCTGCTGTAGTCTCCCCTTTGCCTACAGAAGAGAAAAGTGGCGAGCGTCATTTTGCTCCCAATCCCCGTTTTATTGAAAAAGTCATACAAAACACGACAAACCCGAAACTCATGAACACATAACTTTGAAAGGAATCAGCTGATTTGCATGTGCTTTTTTCTTTTCATCAAAACATTGAAAAATCTATTTAATGCATCGCCCTTATTCTTCCATAATTATCTTTAGCTCAATACATTTGCCTATCATTTGAAACTCATTAAATTTGATATTTAAAAAAAAATCGAGCATTTAAATTACCGCCATTCGGAGATTTTTCCGCGGATGGAAAAATCTCTATTTTCACAACTCATGACTTGTGAAACATTGTGAAAGATGCCTAAATGTGACGATGGATGATAAAATTATCTAGGATCAAAAAATAAAAAGACACCTTGACGTACTTCTCTCTCTGCTAGGAAATCTTAGCAGTATAACAGATACAAATCTTGAACATAGGAACATCGCTAAACCTAATGTAGTCGATGAGTCACAGTTCTATTTTTAGTACCATAAATCGGGTTCTGGCGCCAGTTAGGGAAATATCCACCCAAAACGAAGGAGATAAAAGAGCTTGAATTGTTAAACGCGAAGCACGTCGATGTGTTCGGCTCTTGTTGATTTTAAAACACTATAATTATTGTGAATTGTAATTTTTTAAATAACAAATTGGAATGTTTATAGTTCCAATGGATTATGTGCATTTATTGTAAATCAACGAAAGATTTTAATCTGATCTAATCAGAAAGTGTTATAATATTCTAAAAAAATTGGATGTCAAATTCTAAGAATGATTAGACAAAAAATATCAGTCATTTATAACGTAAATTACAGAAATGTAATATGTGAATTAACTCGGACACTGTAAAATCACATGCACATGACCTGCTGCGTTCTCCATGCCTCATGTAAAAAGAACCTTCACAAATTTTGATTCTTCATTTTTCTCTAATTTTACAGAATAGCTGGTATTTTGTGAACAATTTTTCGGAGTAAAATAAAAAAATTTTCTTGTTTTGGGGAAGATGAATTGGAGACTTTCTGCGTAAAATAAGAATATCATTATTTTACACTAAGGATTCGTCATGTGGTTTACTTCTTCTTCAAGTGTTAACTTACGTTTTTCACTTACAATGAAAAGATAATATTGTTATTAAAATTATAATGATGAATAACATTTTTTTTAAATTATTATATTCAACCTTCTTCTTTTTAGTCTCTTTAGTCTTAACTAACAATAAATTCTCAGTGCTAATCAACATATTATTTTAAAACAGGATTCATATACTTCTCACATCGTATATAACCCAGATTCTATATTTCAGTGACAGTTCACACACGTTTAACGTTCCCATGTGCTACGTTACGTCATTGAAATTCGATTCTCACTTCGGTCCTCGATTGATCCAAAAAAGTTGTACTTAAACGTCGTTTATAGTCCGCGAGCCACATAGGAAAGGTGGTATGACCTGAAAGGTTCCCGGAATTTTTTTAATGGATATTGTGCAGAATGGTCTTCTGAATCCGACGGTCTGAGGTGCTTTCGCCAATTTACGGTCGTTCTCTAGATATTGTTAATTAAACATTTTTTCATAAATTATGCTGTATCTCCTAAAATTAACGTCATTTTGAGAGAATTGTTTTTGAAACTATTAGGTGTACAAATAACTTCTACTCGTTTTTAACAACTTTTATTTTATTTACAAAAATCTAACAAAATGCAAGTATTAATTATTATGGTGGTCACTGGCTTCTACTACTGTTCCCGAACGCGCAGGCAATTGATGGGTTCCATAGCGAAAGAAGGCTTGATCTTTTCACGCTATAAAGTCATCCATCATTTTTCGCACTTCAGCTTCAATTTTAATTTGTTGCTCAGCCAAGCTGTTTTTTTACGAGCGAAAAAGGTGGTATTCTGACCGAGCAATGTCTGAAGTGTAAGCTGGATGCGGCAAAATTTCTCATTTCAATTCTTCTATGGTTTGACGGACCACGGAACTTCTATGTGGCCTAGCGTTGTCATGCTGTACTGGTCTTCGTCCATGCCCAGAATATCATCTCTTTTGTTGGATTTTTTTGCCAAACGATTCAATTGAAAAGTGTAACACTGGCGAACGTTACTCTTTTCAACTGAACCGTTTGGCGAAAAAAATCCAAGAAAAGAGATAATATTCTGGGCATAGGCAAAGGCCAGTACAGCACGACAATGCTAGGCCACATAGAAGTTCCGTGGTCCGCCAAACCATAGAAGAATTGAAATGAGAAATTTTGCCGCATCCGGCTTACTCTCGACACATTGCCCGTCCGATTACCACCTTTTCCGCTTGTTACAAAACAGCTTAGCTGAGCACCAAATTAAAATTGAAGCTGAAGTGCGAGAAATGGTGAATGACTTTATAGCGTCAAAAGATCAAACTTTCTTTCGCCATGAAATCCATCAATTATCTGAGCGTTCGCGAACAGTAGTAGAAGCCAGTGGCCACTATATTCATTAATACTTGCATTTTTTAAGATTTTTATAAATAAAAAAAAGTTGCTTAAAACGGGTAGAACTTATTTGTACACCTAATATTAGGTCTTATTGAAATCAACAATTTTTGTCGTGTGAAATTTTTTGTCTGTCACATAGTTTTTGCAATAAACGCAAAAAAAGCATATGATAATAATCTATTTTTATGCATCGTTTATGTATCTTTTGCAGATTCGTGTTTAGAATTAGTTAGATTATGCTAAGACGCATGAAATTTCTTTTACACATTTTTGCGTCTGACCCATAGTTTATAAAAAAACCCTAAAAAGTTTTGCAACAAGGTTTCTTTGAAGTCGATTGTAGCCGACATTTATTAAAATTTTCACATTTTGTTTTATCATTCTGTTGAAGAAATCATAGAGGAAAAAATGTGTCTAAGACTTTTTTCCGTATCTCGAATAGTTGATTCGTAAAATAAATAAATTTATTTAAAAGAGAAGAAATCGTTAAAGATCAACAGGGATTGAAAATATGAACCGTTTTTTTTTCAATCTTTTTTTGATTTTCTCTTAAAAATATAAAGAAGTTAATGCAGCATATTAAAATTCGATTAATAAATATTTTACAACATTCCGATTTTTCTCAACCGACTCCAATCTTGTAACAATGGAAAGATAGACCTTTTGCTCCTTTGTGCGATCCCACATGGATAGAAAGTTAGTGCCGGTCGAGCGGACGGGGTTTTGCCTGGCACAACCTTCCCATTGTTTTAGATTAGAGGCAGCGGATAAAAATCAAAATTTTGTACAATATTAATTAATCCAATTTTAATAGGCTGCATTAGCCTCGTTATATTATTTCGAGAAAATCAAAAAAAAAGATTGAAAAAATCGGTTAATATTTTCAATCCCTGTTGATCTTTAACGATTTCTTTTCCATTAAATGAATTCTTTATTTTATAAATCAACTATTCGAGTTACGGAAAACAGTCTTAGACAAATTATTTCCCTATATGGTTTCTTTAACAGAATGAGAAAACAAAATCTGAAAATTTTAATAAATGCAAAAATAAATGCAAAAATGTGCAAAAGAAATTTCATGCGTCTTAGCACAATCTAACTAATTCTGAAGACGAATCTACAAAAGGTAGATGAACGATATGCATAAAAATATATTATTATAATATGCTTTTTGCGTTTATTGCAATAACTATGAGGCAGACAAAAAATTGCATACAACAAAAATGGTTGATTTCAATAAGACCTAATAGTTTGAAAAACAATTTTTTTGAATGTCGATAATTTTAGGAGATATAGCATAATTTATGAAAAAAGTTTTAATTAACAATATCTAGAGAACGACCGTAAATTCGCGAAAGCACCTCATACCGTCGGATTCAGGAGACCATAATGCACAATTTCCATTAAAAAAATTCCGGGGACCTATTTCCGCGGACCGAACGGTTCCTGGCTCCCGGACTATTAGTGGTATCATAATAAAGTGGCATTAGAATAGAGCCACCCGAGACTATATTTTTGGCGGGCTGTTTCAATACCAAAAACTAGCCTTGAAATGATACTTTTTTTTACAAGCGAAGTGAAAAATCTGGAAATAGCATATGTTGTGCTTTCCCCACCCATGCTCTTACTAGCTCGGAAAATTTAGAGTAGTGGTAGAGTCCCACATAATTGTATTAGATTCTAGCTGAGCAGGGAGCATGGTAGGAATGGTGCCACATCTGTGTTTTTCGGATTTTTCCCCTGGCTGTGCAGGTCTGATCTAAATAGATTTATTTTTTTAATTTTTAGTAAACTATAATACTCATAACAATAGAAAAATAGCAAAGAAGTTTGACTTACCAAAAAAGGATAAGGTTTCGAAAAGTCAAAGGGTATTTTATGGCATTTGCTATCGTCTGTAGGTTCAGCCCAATAGTAGCATTCATGTGGATTCGTTGTTTCTATGTAGAGCATGCCTCGTATTAAGCTGTCAAGTTCATCGAATTTTGCTAGACTCATATTTACTTCCTATAATGTGGAGATCACCAATTATTTCCACGATCTAAGATCTTGATGGTATGAAAATTGAAAAACTAATTTGGAATTTGTTCAATAATAGGGCAGGTGGAAAATGATTTTTTTTTCATCCGTGCTTCTAATAGGGATGAAAACTTTCTTTTGAGAGTCAAAAACACTCCCATAAAGTTTTATAAAAACAACAACATTTTCACTGTGCATCGTAGATATGTATGTATAGTCAAAAAGCGCTAAAAGCGAAACACTTTTTATTTAAAGGCCAAAAATTTTTTTATGAGAACAAAGTTATCAGACGTAGTTCGGAGCAAGTGGATTTATAGCTGTGTATCGATAATGCCATTAATGTATTTTTTACCCTGCCATTTACTTATTTACACTCATGTTAAAGAGAGACCGGGAAAATCGCCAAACTGCATGACGTTTAAGCTAACCTTTTTACGTCTTCTCACGATACAATACTTTAAATTTTTGCATAAAATGTCCGAAATATAAATTATAACTATGAACTTCCTTTTTAAAAAGTTGTGAACGATTTGTGTTAGTGTACTTATTTCCAAAATAAAAATATTATTATATACATAGATTAACGCAATGTCACTATGACATAAAAACAATCTGAAGTAAGTTAGTCGAACTGAATCGAAAGTATACAGAACCACATTTTTTTTGAAATCATGACCGGTGTACATGAGCGCTTCCCAGTGGGCAAAAAGACATTGCCATCCTGACGAAATCGTAAAGATATCCCTAAGACGTGCATGTCAGTCCAATTGATGTCCCAAAAACGTCTCATGTCTTAAATACGTCTTTTCGACATGAGACGTCTTTATGAAATCAATTCAACTGACATGGACGTCCTAAGAATTTTTTTAGGACGTCCTCAGGATGACAATGTCTTTTTGCCCACTGGGTTCTGCCCCTGGGGCAATAAAGCAACATTTTTCACTTCTACAATTGTTCCAAAGCGTGGTTTTAAAAATATGCACTCATATCACGCCTCAGCTTTAAAAAAATTTGGTCTAAATATTTAATATCTAGAAAACAAGTGCATATTCTAAAATCCACGGCTCCATTGCTGAGGGCTCGAAGTTCTTTTCACTCGGTACACGCAATCATGGTAGTTTAGAGCTGTATTCCGAGCGAAAAGAACTAAAGCCCTGTGCAGTATAGGGCCGTCGAAATGTGGCTCTACTAAAAAAAGTCAGGAATCATCACAAATGGTCAGAAGTTCTGACGATTTATGAACATCCTGACAAGTCTGACTATTTCTGAATATATGCTAATTCACATCCTATCAGGTAGCTCATCGGCTAGGACCGCAGGTAGGCCAACCGAATAGAATTAAAAATAAATTTTTTTCAATGTTGCATATACAGATTCAAAAGTTACAAATTCAGAATCTATGGGTTTCGACGATGTCATATACCTAAAAAATTTTAAATAAGGATAAATATAATGTATCTTGTAAAGAGAAAGAGATACGTCAAAACGGACAACATTTTCCGATTCACCTTCAGAGTTATTTAGTATATAAATATTAATAATTAAATATAAGTAAAAAGAGAATGTGCCTAAATAAATATAAATAAATAATATAAATAACCTGGGAAATATACGGTGCACTCGAACTCAGTCCCGCGGTCAGAAATTAGTGGCGTGGCCGTACTCGAACTCAGTCCCAAATTCAGTCCGGCGGCGCTCTCTCCTTCGTTCCTTGTTGCCCCCACCACTGGTGGTCCCATCGCACCACCGTACGAGGTGAGAATGAGGGCGCGTAAGTGAGAGAGAGAGGAAAGTTGTCCGAGGGAGTCAAACCTCTCTCTCGCTCCAACTATTACCCAACATTTTCCCTTCACACTTACTTGCACTGAATATTTCTCTTTACAATGAAAAGGGAAATATTCTGTTTTTCAAAGGGTCAATACATTCCAGGCTGAGGAATGGCAGCATTTATTATTATGCTGGCGTGTTTAAAAAATAGATACTCCCATAAAAATTCGTTAAGAAGCTATTTATTTCACTTCAAGTCATGTACTGAAAATAGCTATTGCTATATATTACTATATATTGCTATTGATATACAGCTATAAGATTAGCAGCCGTTTGTTGTTCGCGTAGTTTTTGGAGAAAATTCAGCTCACATCTGCGGTGGATAATTTGAATCTTTCTTCATGTAAGTTTCTACAATATAATCGCAAATTTTTTCAACTATCTCTTCTAATGGTTGGATAGCCATATCTTCAACATAACAATCTTCTACAACGGATGGATTCAAAAACGCGAGACCAAAAAAGTTATTCAGAAAATTACCTACTTCAGAGTTTTTAGGTCAGCCGAGTGAGAGAGGAGTGGGGGGAGAGTGACGTTGGCTCAGCTCAGCTCTGGGGAATCTCTTCACGGGACTGAGTTTGAGCGCTTTTCTGACCACAGGACTGAGTTCGAGTGCAGCCGGAAATATAAAAAGGAGGAGGTTTTATGGCATTCTATTATTGAACCCCCTAATAAAAGGATTATCCTTCGAACCCATACTCTGACGATTTCTGAATATTTTCTGATGAATTCTGACATCAGGGTGTCTACTAAATTTTGACCACGAAAGTCCCGGACAATACCCGCATTTTTCCCGCTTATAAATATAAGCCCCCTCTTATGAAAGAAGCATAAATAAAATGAATAGTGGGTTGCAACTGCGTAATTCACTCCATTGCAATATTACATATATTTAAAAAAACTATTTTTTAATTTTTAAGAATTTAAATTTTAAGTAAGAAAAAAGTAGTGCGGTTGAGTTGCAACGAGTGAGTAAAAATTAAATTGATAATAATGTTTTTAACATTTATTTGAAACGCTTATAAATTAATACAATGCACGAGTTAAATAGATATAAGCCTCATTTATTCAGTCTCATGTACTATAAATAAATTCGAAGGATTAACATATAAAATGCGCAGTTGAAATTACATAAAGTACTCTGTTTATGTAGAGCATTTGAATTATGATCGCAAACTCTTTAATTTCTCCTCCATAGAAACAATTTCATTGCTAGTACCTGCCAGTAATTTGGCTTTTTTATTCTTCAATTCTTTTTCTTCTTGATCTATCTTCCTTTTTTTCATTTTGGTATTTTCTTTTACAACCCTTTCCTTCTTCCGTTTCTCCAGAGCATCCATCAATTTTTAGTGCGCATTCCGCATAGAAAGAATCAATTCCTTAGATATAGTTAAACATGTAACTCCTCCTGTCATGGTTACAGCATCATGTATTATTCGATTTCCGACTAGGGTTTTTTCTTTTAGGTTTTCAAAGATCATTTCCTTGTTTATGGAAAATCCTCCCTCTAAATGTGCATTTCCATGAGACAATATGAAAAACATCTTTAATATTTTTTTGCAGATTTTCTGTTTTTTCTTCCTTTTTCGTCGAAAGTATTTGCATCCAAAACTCGTCTAATCTTGTTTCCTTCAGAAAGAACATCTTCATTTGCTCAAGTACGTAGTAATCTGACAAAAATGTCTTATATTCTTGGTCTGCGTTCTGAATCACACTGGCGGGACGCAAATTGACGCTGAGAAGAATGTCTAAGGTCAAAGACGGGAAAGACCTGTACAAGTTTTGCGATATTCCAGCATTTCTTGTAATGGTGCATTTATACCTCTGTCCGTCCGACCGGTGTAGCAAGAAAGCCCATAAGAGTAAAAGAGATAGAGAGCAGAAAATTTTACAAACAGTACTCTCTATCTCTTTTACTCTTATGGACATTTCTGCCTGCATCGGTCGGACGGACAGAGGTATAATAGCCCAGTAACAAGGAGTTCATTGGAACGCTTTGGAACGTTTCAATGCGTTTTAATTGCATTTTTGTCTGAATGCTTATTAATGCGCAAGGCGCAATGAAACGCATTAAAATAAAAACTTAAAATGAACAGCATTAAAAGGCATTGGCATGAATGTGAAGTTAATGAAAGGGCATTTAATGGCATTGAAATGAAGGAAATTGAGTATATGCTACATAACGGAATAATTATGAAAAAAGCAAACAATTTAAAAAAAAAACTTTTTTATAATTATAAAAATTTAGGACCAGACAAACGTTTCATAGTGCTTCTCATTTGATTTCCCAAATTTTCAACTCGATATCGCGTTTCGTGTGAACGTAAGTTGGTTTTGAAAAAAATGTCCAAAAAAATGTTGAGGTTATGCTCACATGGCCTTAAATTGAAAAGCTTTTCAACTTACCCGCTGATTTTAATATTACTCCCTCCTGTATGTCGGCCTTTCCGCCGTTATTCAGAGAGACGAGGATGTGGTATTTTTGCGTTGGCGAATGCTTCGCGGCATCACATTTTTTATTCTTGACGTATGAACTTTTGTTGAAACGTTTCGCGAGAGTAAAAGGACATACGCGAACATCTTGCAGTTATCGCTAAAAAGTATCAAAATGCGAGAATGTTCCACAACGAAATACAATGACCATGCTCACTTTTCGGCTACTATATCACTTTCGCGTCTGTTCCTCAGTTCCTATATGGTTCCTATTCTTCTTAAATGGCATTAGCCTTGTCAATGCAATCTGCCGCAGAAGGCATTGTATGGCATTCAACTGAAAAGATCTCGAAACAGCATTGAATGGCATTAACCCGATTCAATACTTTGTGTCATGAAAGACATTGTATGGCATTCAAGTGGGTGGCTCGGCGAACCGCATTAAATGGCATTAACCCAATTCAATACTTTGTGTCATGAAAGGCATTGTATGGCATTCAAGTGGGTGGCTCGGCGAAACGCATTAAATAGAATTAACGACAATTCACTTAACAGTATTACCATGACGTCAGTTTAATGCCTTTTCATTTGTGCGCATTGAAAATGATTGGAACGAGACAAGAAGCAAGCCATAAACCGCATTTAATGGCATTTCGGACAAAAATGCAATTAGTACGCATTTCAAGGCATTGAAGTGTCTACTTTTTTAAATGCCATTCTATGCGTCTCAATGAACTCCTTGTTACCGGGAGCCAATTTAGCAAAAGCCACTGTTGCAGGATTAAGAAAGGTTAAAGGTTTTGTCAAAGGATACTTTAGAGGAGACTTCTCTAGTAGATTGGCTACTAGATACTGGAGGCAGGTTCGACAATCTTGACGGAATGAAAGTACTTCTTTTTGAGAGACACCTTTGCATTTTTCTAGTACAGCACGGGTGGCATATCCCAGATCAATATCTTTATAGTACTTTAGATAAACGAACTACTTGTCAACTTTCTTCATCACGTCAGTACAATGCAACTTCGTTTTTCCATCACATATTGCTTCAGAAAAAGCGTCATGCAATTCCTTAATAAGAGTGTAAGACTGTTATGCAAAAAAGGTGCTAAAGGAGCATTCGATTGAAATTCCGTCAGAAATGGTTCCAAATCCTCTGTCAGAGATTGAAAAAAAGCGAGCTTCGCTGGTAAGAGTTTGTCTTTTAGCGCTTCAGCAATAACGGTAAAACTACTACACGACGGCTCTTATCTCGCTTTTTGTACATTAGGGTGGCCCAAAAATATACATTTTGGAATTTTCGACCCGCGTCGACGCCAAATCGTTCTCTCGTAGAAACAAAAAAATATATATTTTTTTATTTTGAAATAAAATGATTTTTAGTACGTTGTAGTATTTTTAAGTTTTTCTCCTAATGTACGAATTAGAATAGAAAAGTTTCAAGAAAACCTGAAGCGAGTCCTGAGATTTAACCCAGACGGCAGTTTTAGTGTTATTACTCTGTTATTTAACTTTAAATCATTGAAGTCAAGTGTCCCCCTAGGGCAGTGGTCGGCACGCTCTTGACCAAGTCAGGCTACCCTGAGCGGCCTGACCAACGACCTACTTTCTGGTCAGGTACCTGCGAGCTTGGGCAGACCAACCCTTCCCTCAGGGGTCCTTTGTTGGAAAATGAAAGAAAATTTGAAATAAAAAATTTCTCAATTCTGCAATTTGCGATTTAAAAGTAATGTATTTGGAATCTACGTATTTTTCCGATTCCAACGACATGCAATTTGTCTATAAAGGTTGACAATTTGAGAAGTATTTAGTATTAAATTGAACATTGAGCTAAAGTTTTTTGATATTAAACTCCTTCAAATTTTCAACTTTCCTAGGCAAGTAATATATCATTGGAATCGGAAAAATTTGTAGATGCTGATTATGCTATTTTCAAATCGCTAGTTGAAAAATTAAAAGTTTTTAAATTTCCTTACTTTGACCTGTCTGTGGACAAAAGACCCCTGCTGGTGTAAGCTCACCCACACTGAGGTCCGTGAATAGAACGAAAAGCAGTAGAAAAAATTAAACCGGGACGGGCCTGACCATACCTGAAAAGTGAGCAAAAAGTTTGCCGACCACTGCCATAGGGCCTAGGATTGGGGTATGGTAAAAAAATTAGTTGTTTTCCCAGAAAGTGCGAAAAAAATTGGGGAAATGTGCTGGGTTATAGGTTTGGGCCTGTAGCAGGGAGCTTTATGGTCGAGCCTGCATCTGGAAGTCCTAAGCCTCTAACAATAAACCACTTTGAGTTCACCTTAGCTGCCATAAATTCTTCAGGTTCGGAGAAAAATTGCTGTTGGACTGAAATTTTTCATTTTCACTCATTTTCGTAATCGCTTCAAAACTATAAATTAAAAAATAATTAACTTTTTTTTGCATACATCTGTTCTCAATATCCTCAAAACAGCTTCTTGAAAATATCAAGTTAAAAAATCATATCAAAGGCTCGCTACGAGTCTACAAATATTGTAATTTTACGCAACTTTCAAGATGTCTCAATTTTTTTATAACTTTGTTGATGTATTAAAATGTGACAAAATGCATCTTTACTTAGAAGAGAACAAGTTTACAAAAGGGTAAATAAATTGACTTGTAATTTCTTTAACAAAATCAAGGAAGTAAAAAAAGTATACATTTTACGTGTGAAACTTCATAAGACACAAAAATTGCTCTACAACGTACTCAAAATCATTTTATTCCAAAATAAAAAAATATGTGTTTATTTGTTTCTACGAGAGAACGATTTGGCGTCGACGCGAGTAAAAAATTCCAAAATGTATATTTTTGGGCCACCCTATTGTACATGTTGTACATATTTTTCTAAATTTGGAAAAAGCTCTTGAGCTTTTCTTCATACTTTCCCGTTTTCAATTCATCGAATCTGGCAGAACTGTTGAGGGAATTCTATACATCAGTAATCTCAATGAAGCCACCCCGGCGTGAAGATATTTTCTTTAATAAATTGAATGAGGCCCTCAAAAACTCAACTACGTTCCAATTTGTCTTTCGAATGCCTGTTTTGAAAGCTCCATTGACTACATATAGTCCACATGAACCTAGTTCCAACAATTTCGGTGAATCAAAGTTGGATAGCAGCTCCCATTTAATTAGGCGAATAAGTTTCCAATTCACATTAGGCTCATCCATTGATATCTGCAAAACTTTCTGATGATTAATTTGTCCGAGTCCAGCCTTAAATCCTTCAAGAAGATCGGTAGCTTTGGTATGATGAAGAAATACGGAACTTAAATACCGAGAAGTTACTTGATTTTTTTTCACTGTCCCAAAAACGAACATGCAAGTCCATTTGGTTCTTCTGTGCTATTTTATCTAAACTTTCGTCAAAACCAAGGAAAATATGTTCGAGAAATTTAACTTGGTTTTCGAGATGTTTGTGGAAAAACGGAGCTAAGCCATATACTAGGTTGTAAGATATCTTATCTTTGTGTAACCTCATATACTGAGCAATTTCACTGTCACTGAACATCTGTTTGAAAAGAAAAGCGTCACTTTCTGCACTTCGCAAAGAATTGTGATTCACGACTGTTTGCAAACACCACTAAGTTTCAGCTTCCGTCACCTCATCTTTAGAAAATTTAAAGCCGTCAAAATGCGTTATCAAACGTGAGGAATTTCTATTCGATTCGATAGGTAGAGATGTATTAGTTGGATTTGCGGGTATTGGCAAATTACCAGTATACTTGCTATTGACGAGAGGTTTGAAGTTCCATTGCTTTGCGATAAATCCATGGAAAAGGAGGTAGGAATACTGACAGAATTCTCAGCTAAATCGAATAATTCTTTATGCCTTTTACTTTTCATGTGGCTTTTAATGGCAGTACGACCCATAGATTCGAATGAAAAACTTCTTTTACCAAGCGTACAAAAAGCATGATTTTTCTGCTTGTCTTCTTCAAGCCATGGAAAATCAAGTTTCCAAGCTCTTTGGAAAGCAGTTTGCCTCGGCATTGTAGAAAATGTAACTGAGCTGAAAAAAATCATAATATTTTTGAAATTTATTTAAAGTCACAAGCAATAAGATTTATTTTAATATTTAAATCTGGTTTCAAACAATAACATTAAAACAACGCTTCCAAAGTATTTATTTTAATAGACCAAATTGATTATCAACCTATAATAACATAAAAAAGAAAAAAAGTTCCTTTCAAAATATTATTTTGAAAGTTGTAAAAATGTCGAACAAATTTTTAAATGAAAAAGAACTTACATAAGTAAATAAATAACATTTGAATATAAATGGTGAAGTTTTAATTTATTAAATTTCAAGTTTTTTATAATGATTAAAAGTTATTCTCATGTTTCTTTAAAAAAATCGGGACCAGTAAATTGAAAAAAAAATCTAACATCAAATTTAGTTATTTTTAAAATTTAGAAATATAATAAATTCTGTGCATCTAATTCAACTGCATGTCTGACATTTATTAACATTTGTTGATACTTTCAATAAAAAAGATAAAAATAGTGGGTCGAATAAATAAAAGTTTAAGAATTTATAGATAAAGATAATAGAGAAGAAATTTGTTTTTTCTATTACGAATGATAGTAAATATATTTATTGTTTGTTTGTGAAGATGCCAACGGCGATACCACTCTGGAAACACCAGTTCTCGTAAGATCACTGAAGTTAAGCATTGTTGGGCGCGGTTAGTACTTGGATGGGTGACCGTTCAGGAAATACTGCGTTGCTGTTGGCCCGTCGTGGGTGTGGTGTGCCCACATTGGTAGTAAATATCCACCTAGAAACACTACCCGAATCGGGTAGTGAGGCAATGAACTTTCGAGTTCAAACTGCTAATCAATTTTTTTTTTTTTGTGAAAAGATAAGAAAATGTCTCAAACCTAGTGGTATTAATTTTCAGTTGAGTTTTTAATTACACATTAGGAAAAAGTACTAAAAAAAGGCAGTGGACGGAATATTTGCACGCACCCTAAAACCCTAACCTTCAATTTTAAACTTTGGTTATCGCAAGACTTGTTCTTATTGCAGCCCTTTTAACGATTAAGTTTATTGCAGGGGGGTGCTTCCACTGTACTGCCCAATGTAAAAAATGTGTCACGAGAGTTGAAAAAGGCCGTGCGGCGGCGCTGGTAGTAACTTTGTTCTACAAAACCATGCAATACCATAGGAAAAATGCATAAAAATTACAAAATAAATATGACAAACCGTTTAAAATCATTTTTTCTTCATAATGTAGAGTCAGGTAGTAAATGAGACTTATGTACATACATATTTTTTTTTTTAATATAGGAAAAACCGGCATAATTGACATAATTCCGAAACTAAAATTGACCGACTTCGAGAACAAATTATAAAATTGCCGAATTAGACGATTACCGAATTATAAAATAAACGAATTATTAAATTTCCACAAATATTTCAATTCCCGAAATTTAGAACTGCCGAACATAGTTAATTGATTATTAATTTATGAGCTATTTATGAAATTATAAATAAAACAAACAATTTAATTAATCAATAATTAATACATTATTAATTATTTTCGATGTTAAATTTCCGCAAATTTACATTTCAGGAATTGAAATATTTATGGGAATTTAACAATTCATTTATTTTATAATTCGGCAATTTTATAATTCGTTAATTTATATTTTCAGGATTTTTTCGTTAATTTGTTGTTTTGATATTTATTTTTTCTTTATTTTGTATTAGTCCCGGATATTCAAACACTTTTAAATATAGTGATGAAGAAAAACATTTTTTTATATTGCTGTTTTGTAATATAATGCGACTATATAATAAATATAATTATTATATCTATACATTACAAAAAAGTAACATGATACATCATAAAATATTATTTTTTATTACAAATAACGAACTCTTAAATGTGACATTTTTAAAATTAAAAAAGACTTTGTAACAAAGCTAAAATATTCTAACATTTGTATATTCACTGTTTAAAAAAGAGCATTAACGAATATTCTCATCTTTGGCAATAATCAAGTTAATCGAAAATTATTTTTCGAAGTCTTATAATACATTACGAATTAGAATAAGGTTTCAGCTAATTTCGCTAATTTCTTTTTCTGCAAATTAGCTTTTTTGGAATCAGCTAAAGAAATTTTAGCAAACAGTCGCTATCTATTCTGCATATATAAGTTAATAGTGTATGACAAAACTTCTTTCCCATGTTCTGCACAAGGAAAGTCAAATTTGGGTTTAGACAAATCATTCAAGACTAAGTCAAAAACATGACTTTGCTTGCAATGCAGAGAAAACGAGTTTTCGATTGATTTTATAAAATCAAAGAGTTTAAACTTCGGGTGCTGAAGGTTGTGATTTTGATCTAAAGTGATTAATTTTGCCACTGAATGATTAGTTTGGGTTTGACCCACACTTTCGTTATTTGCAGAATAAAATAGTGCGCATTTGCAATCAACGCAGCTTCTCTTTTTCAATTTTTGACAGATTTGACCTGTAATATAACACATTAAACAATGACAGTGTAAATAGCCCGGTGGAGTTTTCTACTAGTGTTTTTATGTTTGTTTATCGCATTAATTATGCCGATGTGTATCGATCCGGGGTGCAAATCAGGTTACAAAAGTGAACTCAGAGAACCCGAAGATCCCGAATATGAAAAAATTATTTTTTTCGTCGTTCCGAAAGACCCAGCTATTAAAGCTTTATGCAAAAAGCTTTAATTCGGAAAAATTGTACCGTGAAAGCAGGCCAGTTCGTTTGCAGTAAACATTTTTTAAAGGAAGCCATTCTCCACGAGAAAGTCCTAAAAGGACCCGATGGCACTATTTTGGGAAAGGTAAGTACTTATATATTTACTGTAAAATCGAAATCACAATTTAAAGATAAAAAAAAGTAAATTCTCTTTCATTCAATAAACTGTATTAATAGGTATTTTTACTTACTACTCGTTTCAAAAAAGTTCCGTTTGTTTTTCCCTCAGGAAGTGTAACAAAAAAACACAATTTATTCATATTTTTCCTAATTTTCAGAATAAAAAATATGTACCAAGTTAATCTAGTGAATGTTCTATTTGAGTAGCGTATAAAGAAAAGTGACGTTAATTTAAGGATTAAATTAGAAGGCTGCAAAATGTGTGACAGTAACCTCAAATTTTCTTCTTTCACAATTCATGCGACCAAAATATTAATGTCACTTTTTTGTATTATGCACGAATAGACCATTCATTACATTAACTTCGTACAAATTTTTATTCTAAAAATTACGAAAAATCTAAATAAATTGTGTTTTTTGTTAAACTTGCTGAGGGGAAAACAAACCGAATTTTTTTTAATGAGTAGGAAGTGAAAATACCAAATAATACAGTTTATTGAATGAAAAAGAGCTTACTTTTCTTTTATCTTTAAATTGTGATTTCGATTTTACAGTAAATATATAATTACTTACCTTTCCCAAAATAGGGCCATCGGGTCCTTTTAGGATTTTCTCGTGGAGAATGTCTTCCTTCAAAAAAATGTTTACTGCAAACGAACTGGCCTGCTTTCACGGTAAAATTTTTCCAAATAACCCTCCAAGGACTAGTGTGACGTATACGTCACGCCCAACATGTTCCAGCAAAACCTAGTTCTTGTTGCTGCAGGTCGCTGCTTGCGTTGATTCCCATTTTTGCATGTCTCTCGGGGACCTGATTCGTCACTCTGTTGCATGCAGTCGCCCAAAGAAGGTGCCTTTGTATTTTTTTCGGCTTTCTTAAAGTGTGCTATTTTCGGTGATGGACCCGAACCACCGGTAAATTACATTTTTTTTCAATTTTCATCTCAATTTGTAATATTCCTATTGAATGTATCTCCCTGTTAGTACTAAGAGTAATTAGAATGGTTTATTTGGTCTAGCCTTAATTTCTGGTGGATGTAGGGGCATGAAAAGGTCAGTGCGACGTATATGTTACACTCCTCTTTTTCCGTAGCTTTTCATGTCTAACGTGGAATTTACTATTCAATTTCACTTACAGCCTACAGTTTATTTATTTTTAAATAAATAACTCAATAAATCTTAATCACAATAAAAATGGATGTCAAAGCATCTAAAGAACGTAAATAATTAACAGAATGTTGAACCTAATTAACAAATTAATTAACAAAAACGTCAACATCATTGATTATTATTTGCTTACAAAGTATATTTGTGAGTTGACATTACCTAAATTTATCAATAAAATGGTACTTGATCATCAAAATTGTTATCACGTATTACTAGTTTAATTTATAAACAAATTTTATAAACAAATGCATAGTTCGGCTATTTATAGACAGAAAGTAAACGTTTTTTTTTCTTAACGACTTCAAATTATATTACTGGTGATGTTTACTGATGAAGACTTGACATCCGATATTGTTTGTTTATTCTATAAACAAATGCATTTGGCTATGGAAATCGGTCCAGAATTATAGGCTGTAGGCGGTTCTGAATATTAAATTCCTGGTTCAGCCCATTGTGCACCGCGAGGTTGATACAATATAGTTGTATGACAAATATGGATATAAATTTCGTTGAATATGATTATAAATATGATTTTTATTCAATTTTTTTGGGAAGAACGTTAAATGCAAGGATCGCCTTACAGTGGCCGAAATTGTTCAGATGCTGGAAAACGATAGCGACGGTATTCTGGACGAAGAGAATGGACCCCTGGATGTTCAAGACATCTTCATAGCACCACCTCCTGCCAACGTGCTCACTCACGAGGACAGTGGAGATGAAGATACAGGAGGGCTTTTGTACAATTTGACAGGCCAGCAGTTGGTAAGTGAAGCGGAGGCTGTACTATCTAACAGGGTGCGTATTGGAGCCCCTATTTATGATTTTTCTGGATACACGTCGAAACGGAAGTATACATGGGTTGATGGGGATTTGGAGGACCCCATAAAAAAGGATAGCTTATTCCCCGAAGGATATTCGGATGAATTCAAAAATATGTCTCCCGTCGATTTGTTTGAGCTCTTTATTGATGAAGAAGTTATCACACTTTTTATCACAGAAACTAAAAAATATGCTTTGCCTAAGAATAAAAGTAACGTGAACGTTACACCAGAAGAAATAAAGGCATTTCTTGGTATTCTTGTTCTCTCTGGTTATCACGTTTTACCGAGGGAAAAAAAGTTATTGGGATTCTAAGCCAGATATGAAGAATATATTAGTTTCTGAGTGTATGCAGCGCGACAGATTTTTATTCATCACAAAATATTTCCATGTTGGAGATAATCGTGATTTCAACGCAAATGACAAGATGTTCAAACTTCGCACACTTATGAATCTCCTCAAAAAACGTTTCATGGAGAACTTCCCCGTTTGTGAATTTCTGGACTACGATGAGTCAATGGTGAGATATTTTGGTCCGAATCCTTGTAAACAATTCATTCGGGGTAAACCCATCAGATTTGGGTACAAAGTGTGGTGCCTGAATACCTTTTATGGGTACTAGGTGAATTTCGAAGTGTATCAAGGGAAGAGCACACCAATGACGAATCCTGAATATGACAAAGTATTCGGTAAGGCAACGGCCCCCTTGGTGCCATTCCTTGATAAATTACCCGAAGATAAAAGGAAATACCCTTATCACATAATGACACACAATTTTTTCATGAGCGTGAACCTCCTAAAGCATTTGAAAGAACGGGGTTATTCAGGAACAGGAACAATTACCCAGATAACAATGTGAAACGCATATGCGACTCACACGCGTGCGTTCACCACGGATGACAGATGCGTCCTCATATGAGACGCATATCGCTCGCACGGGCGATGGTCGCACGCGTGCATGTGAAATGCGATCATCGTGCGACTGTACCCTGAATCCTAAAATACTATTTATATATTTAAATATACACTGTCCGAGTTATTCTAAGTTATTTAAAATGTTATATTTCTACACTCGATCGTATCCAATAAGCATAAACACCTAAAAACACTTCACCTTAAAATTATATCCGAAAAAAATAACGAGTAAAACGCGGAAAGCTATAAACAAAGCGGTAAACGCGGGCTGATGGCGGGAGATTGCGGAAGACAGAGCGGGGAGACTACTTGGGCGCGCGACGGCCATCATCATTTCAAAGATATCGTCTTCAAATCTGAGCGCGCTTTTTAAACTTCTTATCTCAACTTGAAAGTATTAACATCATTATAAAATTTATTAAAATTCATTAGAAAATTAAAGATGTATTAAAGTATTCAAAAAATGAGTAGTCAAAATTAGGAAAATTCGATTAAACATTAAAATTGGGTTTCTGCAAATACTTCAACAAATTTCTAAACAGTAATTCTAAATTTTATGCATTTAAAATTCAAATTAGGAATTTTAAAAATATGATTTGAATACAAAATAAACATTTTTGATTATTGGACCGTCAGCCCGCGGTACTAAAAATTCAATGATCGCCGCGCGTATGCCCTTTGGAGATTTGAGAGTACTACACGTGTCAATTATCGTAATGTAGGTGGGAAATTTGGACATCAGTCCATTAGCTGGGAAATGTCGGAAAATCTTGTCAAAAAATGTGAAATATTGAAATGATAGCAGCACGTATGCCGAGAATACTAGAAGAAAGTTAACGAAAAAATAATCCGGCGGAAAAAAGATCGGCATACGTGTGGGGTGGTCCATTAGGGGTGAAATAGACCCCTTTTGTTGTACAAAAAGGTAATACCTTTTTAATGATAGCATCACATATGCCTCTACAGATTTTGTTGATTTTTGACGTAAAATGCAAATATACCAAAAGGCATACCGATCGGCTCGTCCAAAGTAATTACTAACCTCAAATAAATGTGTCAAAAATTGCATATTCTTTTTAATGATCGTTGCCTGTATGCCGTTGGAAATTATGATAAATTATAATTAATCCAACGGCCATGCCACGCTGAATAAAACCAGTTCTCGTCAGATCACTAAAGTTAAGCAGCGTTAGGCGCGGTTAGTACTTGGATGGGTGACCATTCGAGAATACTGCGTACTGTTGGCATATCATGGGTGTGGTGAGCCCACACTTGTAGTTATTTATAACTACAAGAAAACTATTCACCTAGACACACTACCCGAATCGGGTAGTGTCACGCCTACCCTGAAAGGGAAATGGCTTAATGGTATACTACTATACTACTACCATATGTAGCATCGGCATACAAATTGTACTGTTCCTAAGTGGTGGCATACGTATAAAAAGTTGTCAAAATTTGTAGGTTACTTTTCGATGATCGCCGCACGTATGCCGTTATGACTATCGTTGGATAACTATAAAATAAGATGTATTATAAAAAGGCATACGATTATCTTAGTCCCTAACCCCAAAAATTTACATTGAAGTTCTCAAAATTTTTGGGTTACTTTTCGACGATCGTTGCACGTATGCCCTTATGTTTATCGTTAGATAATTATAAAATAAGATGTATTTTAAAAAGGCATACGGTTATCTTAGTCCCTAAGTTTAAAAATTGAAGTAGAATATGTCAAAATTACACCGTATGCCGTTGTGTTTTCTCATTCGATAATTTTATTTTCTTTAAAGTCTTCAAGAAAGAAACAAAATAAAATTTGAAAAAGATAGCAATTTTAAACTTATATAAAAATGTATGAAATTATTTAATTAAAAAAAAAAAAATAAAATAAAATATTAAGTCGCGTAAAGATGAAAAATATATTTTCGAAAAATTATATCAATAGTGAATTATAATATACTTCGAAAAATTTATATCTCTGAAGCTTGTCAACATAATGAGTTAATCAATTGTAATTAAAATAGAAAACTTTATTTTTTGTTACAATTGATTTAGAAAATTTATAAATTCAAGCCGTCTCATTATTCATCATAATCACTTTCTCCTTCAAAGTGACTTCCTTCTTCGTCTTCGCTGGAGTCCTCATCGTCTACAGCATACTCAACTAAAAAATGATTTATTCACAAATATTACAGTGCAATTGGGGAAACTGTTATGGAAATTACTCCATAGTTGAAAGTAATTTTTCCTCCATCACGTACGCACAACAACACTTTGTTTTATTGACGACGCGAAAATGAGCTGCTCCGAAACTGCTACTCCAAAAATGCTGCGTTGAACAAATGGTTTGGATGGCTATATTAAGCGCATGCGCTTTGCGAACATTATAGACGAATGCACATAAAAATAATACTCTGGTATTTCAAAACGAATCCAGTATCATGGAAGATTTCGATTTCCCTATACTTTAAATACCTATTATTTCTTTAATTTTTAAAAATAGTATTGAGTAATAAAGTATATAAAGTAAATTGATTATAAACAGACATGCTATTGTAATATTTAAAAAAATGTTGTATTTTACTATGTTGTATAATTTATTTTATATTAAAAATTCACTTCATTTATAGTAATAAATTTTAAGTTATTTGCATACCACTCATGTATAATTATGTTCAATTTTAGTAAATATTACTACTTTTTTAAACGGCAAATGCTATGAATTTGGGAGTAAACAAATCGAATAAAATATACTTTTGCCAAAATTTCGGAAACTTCAATTTTTATTTTTGAGGTTTGGGACTGAGATAACCGTATGCCTTTTTAAAATACATCTTATTTTATTATTATCTAACGATAGACATAAGGGCATACGTGCAACGATCGTCGAAAAGTAAGCTAGAAATTTTGACAACTTTAATGTAAATTTTTGAGGTTAGGGACTGAGATAACCGTATGCCTTTCTGAAATTCATCTTATTTTATTATTATGTAACGATAGTCATAACGGCATACGTGCAACGATCATCGAAAAGCAACCTAAAATGTTAATTTTTGAGGTTAGGGACTAAGATAACCGTATGCCTTTTCATAATACATCTTATTTTATAGTTATTCAACGATAGTCATAACGGCATACGTGCGGCGATCATCGAAAAGTAACCTACAAATTTTGACAACTTCAATATTAATTTTTGAGGTTAGGGACTGAGATAATCGTATGCCTTTTTACAAATCGTTTTTTTAATATGTAAACTTCATTTTAAAGGTCTTTTTTTTCGAGCAACGATCATTAAAAAGAATATGCAATTTTTGACACATTTATTTGAGGTTAGTAATTACTTTGGACCAGCCGATCGGCATGCCGTTTGGTATATTTGCATTTTACGTCAAAAATCAACAAAATCTGTAGAGGCATATGTGATGCTATCATTAAAAAGGTATTACGTTTTTGTACAACAAAAGGGGTCTATTTCACCCCTAATGGACCACCCCACACGTATGCCGATCTTTTTCCGCCGGATTATTTTTTCGTTAGCTTTCTTCTAGTAATCTCGGCATACGTGCTGCTATCATTTCAATATTTCACATTTTTCGACAAGATTTTCCGACATTTCCCAGCTAATGGACTGATGTCCAAATTTCCCATCTACGTTACGGTAGTTGACACGCGTATTACTCTCAAATCTCCAAAGGGCATACGCGGGGCGATCATTGAATTTTTAGTACCGCGGGCTGACGGTCTATAATTGGAACTGTTTAGATAGCCCAATAAAGTTTAAAATTAAGTTTTTAGATAAATAAAATACGTCGAAGATATTAAAATAGTACAGTCATGCAAAAGTAAGTTTGGCGAATAAGGTGTATAAATAATTAAACTCAATAATTTAAGTAACTGAAAGTACTTTTAATTGAGAATGATGGGAGCGAGCTTCATACAGTTTGAGAGACTGAAACGAACTGAGGTTTCAATGACGAATTCATCGTCATCCTCGGCCTGGCATGGCAACAGGGCAACCAGGGCACGTACACGTTCAGACTCGCAGATCTGAGTACCTTTAAAACTCTACGGTGATATCATTTGCTTATGCTATCGACGAAAAGCGTCGAACGAAATACGTGTCATTAACCGACCGACACAAAGTATCAAAAATTAAATGAGTGCCGGCTCGAAATATTCTATAATGTACTCTAGAATTATAAGTAGGAATATTTGTAAATAATTATTAAAAATGCCGCCACAGTACCCCCCCTGCTAGTGATTGAACATATAAGAATATCAAATCACGATATAATATACTTGTTATAATATATAAATTGAAAATTATTGTTGTCAAAGTGTCTAACTGGAACTTGAACAAATTGAAATGCCTGTTTCACGTCTTTTTATAAACAGTTCAACTTTGGCGAACAAAAGAGATGTGATTTATGCTTATGGAAAAGGGAGACATGCTTTTGTATAAAGAAAACTTTTTCACTGCACATTTTTTACCAGAAAAAAAAATATATATATATAGCACTAGTGGAAACACTCATGAACGACTCTGAAATCACTGCACACTACACTTCATGAGAAACCACCCTGAAGGCGATCAGGGAATCTGACTCGTCTGCCAGACTTATCCGAGTCAGCTATAATGTATCCTGCCTTAAGGCGGTCCACACTAACGGTGATATTTATTCCGTCGACTGTGATAACAAATGTTTTGTCTGTTCGGCAGACGACAGGATAGGGACCTTCATGAGAATCTTCGGGAGCCTTGTTGAAAGTCGTGTCAACGCGCCGTAAGACGTGAGTACACGTGACCAAGTCCTTGTAAAGGAAAACTGCTTTCTGTCCATGTCGTGTTCCGCTAACAGGTCTTAGTTGTTGAAAATAACTCTGTAGTTCTTTAGCGTAACCCAATGGTGTGTGTCCTGAGTCATTTGATGAACGTGGGACCAGAAACTCACCAGGTAGGCGGAGTGGTTCACCATACAAAAGTGCGGCAGTTGTGGCTTTCAAATCTTCTCGCCAGGCTGCTCGGAAACCTAGTAGTACTACTGGTAGCGTGTCAACCCAGTCTGCAGTCTGGTGACAGCGGATTGCTGCTTTTAAAGGTCGATGTATACGCTCGAACAATCCGTTGGAAGCTGGATGATAAGTAGTTGTGCGAAGATGTCGAGTCCCAAGCAAGTGATTAAGTTCCTTAAATAATTGAGATTCAAACTGTTTCCCCTGATCTGTCGTAATTCGGAGGGGTGTGCCAAACGTTGCGATCCAACCAGAAACAAGAGTTCGTGCGATGGTGGGTGCTTGGATGTCATCGACTGGAAATGCTTCGGGCCACCGTGAGAAACGATCGACGCAGGTAAGGCAATATTTAAATCCTCTTGAAGAAGGTAAAGGCCCGACGATGCCGATATGTATATGTTCGAACCTTTTGGCAGGAGAGGTAAACGATCCCACTGGTGATGAGACATGTCCAGATACTTTGGCTTCTTGACATTAGAAGCACGCGTGAGCCCATTGCCGGCAGTCGGCCTTCATTGACGGCCACCCATAGCGTTCTATTATCAGCCTTACCGTGGCCCTAATTCCTGGGTGCGAAAATTGATGTAACGAATTAAACGCGACCCGTCGGAAAGGCTTTGTGAGAAACGGTCTAGCTGTGCTGGTTGAAACATCACAGTAGACGGCTACGTCGCACAGTGGGGTGAAATCGGAAATCAAGGTTCAAAATGACATTTAGAACGCAATTTTGCACCGATTTTAGTTTTCTTTTTTTTTGAATAACTCAGAACTAAATTCTTTAAAAAATGGTGAGAGTAGATTTTTTATTTATTTAATTTTTATGTTAATGCAAACAACGGAAAAAATGTCGATTTTTAAAATTTTATTTTTTAACTTCTAGATAAAATTTTTCTGATACGTCTCGTCCCTTGAGTTTAATTCACAAGGGTATCGGAAAGATAAAAAAATTGTTAACTTGCATGTTTAATTGTTATAAACAAATTGTGTCAACAAATAATCAACATTAGAGGTTATTCGCCTTTCAAGTATATTTCTGCCCTGCAATCGCTAGCTTTTATCGTTAGAATGATGCGTGGACATAAAAATTTAAGATTACTTGTTATTTGTTTATTTTATAAACAAATTATATAAACAAATGCACATTTTGGGCGATTTTAAGCGAAAAGAAATCATTTTTTCTTCTGAACTTACTGACATTACATTGCCAATGATTTCTGCTGAAAAAAAAGTTTGTAACCCACCAATATTTGTTTATTTTATAAAAAAATTATATAAACAAATGCACATTTTATGGTATTTTAGGTTAAAATAAACCGTTTTTTCTTCTGTATTTTCTGAAATTATATTGGCAATAACGTTTTCTGGAAACATTTTTCCCACCCATCAATATTGGGTTATTTTATAAACAATTTATATAAACAAATGTACATTTTTGGTGTTTTTAAGCGAAAAGAAATAATGTTTTCATCTGACCTTGCTGAAATTACATTGCCAATGATTTTTTCTGAAAAAAAGTTTCTAACCCACCAATATTTGTTTATTTTATAAACAAATTATATAAACAAATGCCAATTTTAGGGTATTTTAGGTGAAAATAAACCGTTTTTTCTTCTGTATTTTCTGAAATTATATTGGCAATAACGTTTTCTGGAAACTTTTTTCCCACTTATCAATATTTGTTCATTCTATAAACAAATTATATAAACAAATGCACATTTTAGGGTATTTTAGGTGAAAATAACCCGTTTTTTCTTCTGTCTTTGCTAAAATTATATCGGCAATAACGTTTTCTGGAAACTTTCTCCCCACCTATCAATATTGGTTGATTTTATAAACAATTTATATAAAGAAATGTACATTTTTTGTGTTCTTAAGCGAAAAGAAATAATTTTTTCTCCTGACCTTGCTGAAATTACATTGCCAATGATTTTTTCTGGAAAAAAGTTTATAAACCATCAATATTTGTATATTTTATAAACAAATTATATAGAAAAAATGCACATCTTAGGCTATTTTAGGTGAAAATAAACCGTTTTTCTTCTGACCTAGCTTAAATTATATCGCCAATGCGAATAATGTATTCTGAAAAACTTTTTGCCACCCATCAATATTTGTCTATTTTACGAAAAAATTATATTAAAAAATGCCAGTGATATTGTGTGATGAAGTTTGATTATAAAATGAAATCAATTAAATTTGTAACAAATGATGTAAGTGTATACAAATTTTAGTAATTTGAAAACAAAGAGATATCATTCAAATATGTGAGAAGCATCAGGTTGTGCATCATGTCAACAGATGGTAACACATGTTACATGCGCATGGGCAATAATTAATACACTTGGTCACAGCTGATTTCTCTTCCCTTCGTGTTGAATACTTAACTCGTAAGCAGCTCTGATTTGGAAAAATTCATGGTTGAAAGAAAAATTGAATGCTTTTTTTACAGCTTTTAAACTTTCAGGAATTCTTCTTTTTGCCTTTATTGACATTTTTTTCGTCTTTATTTCCATATATGTTCATTTAGAGTAGATAATTAATTCAAGAAAACTGTTTTTTTTATTCCTTGCTTATTTATCCTTGAAAATGGATACCATTGAGGTACCCATGAGGATATTATGCAATATTTCGATCGAAAATCTCAACGAAAGTGATGCAGGTTTGTCTAACACGATATTAAGTTATATCAGAACAAATCACATGATTGCAGAAGACCAAGTTGAAATGGTTCGAGAGAAAATAATGCGTTACTTCATCCCTGTATTCAAGAGGAATTGGAAGTCTTCTTTGAACAAGAAAGAGATGTTTGAAAAAAGACACGCTGTATGGTTACTTACAAATTTTAAAATTACGCAAACCATATTAAAACCTGGTAGACGACCTCGGGAAGATTTTGAAGATTGTTCCAAGTCAACCAAAAGAAGGAAGGTGCAAGCTATCCAGGAGAGTTACTCTCCGCTTGAAATTGAGCAGGCTTTCCTAAGTAATCTGAAAGATTCTGGCAAACACAAATTGACAAATAAAATAGTTCAGCTTTTACGAGATTCCGAGAAAACTGAGGATGAAACGAGTGTAATCAGATTCGTACATGATGAAGCACTCGCACTGATCGAAGATGCTAAACTATCCCGACACCAGTACGAAATCATACGCCTTAATGCAAAAGCTAGGAATGCTGACATTTATGTCTCATCTACAGATCTGCTGGAAGCGAAAAAAGAATGCTACCCTCCGAGTACAGCGATTGCCATAACTGGTCAAAGCGTTACGATTAAACTACAAGAGCTGCTAGATCATACTGTGAAGCGTTTAATTAAGATTCCAAGCATTCAGTCATATATTTTGGAGGAGAGAGTAAAATCTATGACACTTTCCCTAAAATATGGCTGTGATGGAGCATCAGGCCAAGGCTCATATAAGCAGAAACTTACAAATGATATGATATCGGAGGAAGGCATCTTTATGGTCTCAATGGTACCAATTATGTTGGAGTCGGAGGGTAAGCAGATTTGGAAAAACCCTCACCCTGGCTCTACAAAATTGTGCATACCAGTAGAATTTCATTACGCGAAAGAAACCCCAGAATTGACGAGATCTGTAATAGGGCGGATAAAAGAAGAAATAAGTCGACTTTTGCCCACCACAGTTGTGTTTGGAAAATTCAAGTGTCAGGTAAGTCATGAGATGTTTCTCACCATGTTGGACGGAAAAGTAGCTCAGAATCTTAGCGGCACACCAAGTGCAGGAACTTGCCACTTGCGTAAAGCGAACCCTTCAGAGATGAATGACTTAACTAAAGTGATGCAGAAGAAGGTCCTTGAGGAGGACTATGAGTTTGGTCTTTCGCCTCTTCATGCCAAGATACGCTGCATGACTCTAGTTCTGAGTATAGCTTATCGTTTGGGATTCTGCAAGTGGCAAGCAAAAACAAAAGAGGAAAAAGACTCGATGCGGACTGCCAAATCGAGAATCCAGCAAGAGTTTCGAAAAGAGATGGGTCTCATAATAGATGCTCCTAGACAAGGAGCAGGAAATTCAAATGACGGAAATACCGCGCGAAGATTTTTCTGTGACCCTGAGTTAACATCCCAAATTACTGGGGTTAATTCGCGTTTGATCCAACGATTCAGCATAATTTTGCAGGTTCTTTCCTGTGGGTGCAGAATAGATGCAGCAAAATTTGAATCTTATGTTTTTAAAACTGCCCAGTTGTATGTGGAGCTTTACAACTGGTATTACATGCCTTCATCCGTACACAAGATTCTCATTCATGGATCCAAAATCATTGAATCGTTCTTGATTCCTATAGGTCTATTGTCGGAAGAGGCTCAAGAGGCAAGAAATAAAGATTTCAAGCGAATTCGTGAGCATCATACGCGGAAAGTCAGCCGGCATGCAACCAACACTGATCTGATCCACAAGTTATTGATCTCATCTGATGCGTATTTAGCACATTTAAGAGAAAAGTGGGAACACACAGAAAGTATCCTTGATCCAGAAGCTATCGAGCTATTGATCTTGGATGTTTAAAGGGCTTAAGAACTCGCTAATAGAGCACTCTGATTAAAAACTTAAAAACGTATAAACTCCAAATATGTGAATTTATTTAAATAATTTGTTTACGAAATAAGCAAATATTGATGGGTGGCAGAAACTTTTTCAGAAAACATTATTGCCATTGGTAATATAATTTTAGCTGGGTCAGAATAGAAAAACGGTTTATTTCCACCTAAAATAGAATAACATGTGCATTTGTTTAAATAATTTGTTTATAAAATGCACAAATATTGATGGGTTATAGAATTTTTTTCAGAAAAAATCATTGACAATGTAATTTCAGCAAGGTCAGGGGAAAAAATTATTTCTTTTCGCTTAAGAACACAAAAAATGTACATTTGTTTATATAAATTGTTTATAAAATAAACCAATATTAATAGGTGGGGAGAAAGTTTCCAGAAAACGTTATTGCCAATATAATTTTAGCAAAGACAGAAGAAAAAACGGTTTATTTTCACCTAAAATACCCTAAAATGTG
>CAKNYM010042924.1:31565-109254 GCA_932195095.1 Andricus curvator | reverse complement strand
AAATAGGTACTCTAAAGCGATTGGCATGAGCTTCGGACTGGACAAGTGTGCCTGCGTCCACCTACACCAAGGAAGACTAGAAACTACATCATCGGGTCACGATCAGGATGTTCAACTCATCGGCGGAAATACCATTCAACATCTTGGTATTGGAGAAACATATACATATCTTGGAATACCGCAAGCGGAAACCCATAATGTGCTTGCGTTAAAAACGGCCCTTGGAAAAAAGTATCGCCAAATTCTCAGAAAAATTTGGGCTTCCGAATTATCTGGAAAGAATAAGATCCAGGCGACCAATACGCTGGCCGTTCCTATACTGCTCTACACGTTTGGTGCAGTAAAATGGAACGTCGATGAGTTGAAGATCATCCTAGATCTTCCGTACCTCGAATATACCTCCCTCGAGATAAAGGGGGTAGAGGCTTGCTGAGCTTAGAGTGTCTTCATCGCAGAACGGTTCTGGCTACAGCCTGCTCAGTTCTAAACAGCATAGATTTTCTTATGCGGCTAGTACATCAACATGAAGTCGTCAATGCTGCGGCGTTTCTATATCGTGCCGCAGATAGGGCCGCAGAGGAGCTTGGCCTCCCATTTGATTCCAGCGACACTACACATGGCCTAACATCACTAACACCTTTGGTGCTCAAAAGTCGTGTACAGGAAGCAGAACATACGCTTCTACTAAGAGAACATGCTGACAAGCCCCTTCATGGTAAATTCTACGGCATTATACGTAGAGAAGAGCTCTCGATGGGTCTGTCCAACATGTTTCTCAAGTCTGCTGGATTAAAATCGGAGACTGAGGGATTTCTTTTTGCCTGTCAAGATGGCGTTATAGACACCTTAGTTTACCGCGAGCGCATAATGAATATACCTGTAGGCGATACCAACTGCCGAGCGTGCAAGCAAGAGCCAGAAACACTTGGACATGTTCTCAGTGGATGCTCAAAATATGCACGATACGGGTACATAGAGAGACACAATGCGGCTCTAAAAGTGTTATATTACCATCTGAGGCACTTCTATGGTGTTGATCTATTGCCCGTCTTGCCATACGCCCAGGGGGAACTCGAGTCCGTTGTGGAGAATGATCAGTGTAAGATCTACTGGAATTTCTCATTCTCGACCACTCAACGTATCAGTGCTACGAAGCCTGATATTGTCCTCCAAGATCTGAAGAAGAAGATCATTTACGTGATTGAATTCTCGGCACCAGCCGATGGTAATATCACGGCAAAGGAGGAAGAAAAACGGGCGAAATATCAAGCACTTCTTTTCGAGCTAAGCAGGCTCTACCAAGGCTTCAAAGTCCATCTTGTAGTTCTCATAATCGGCTGTCTTGGAGGTATGAAAGCTTCATTTATTAGCCAACTCAACAAGATTCCGGCTTGCCAGCGTCAGGCTCATTCCATCGCGAACCGGATGCAAAAGGCTGTTCTTCTGGGATCACTTGATCTGGTCCGTCAACACTGTTCCTCATAACATTCCACAAAGATTGGTAGCTCTAAAAAAGTATCCAGAGGTGAAACTTCATCTCCAACTGTCCCGTCTGCCGCGTAAGATCATCCGCGGCTAGAGACCTGACTCCAAGGAACAGTGTTGCCCGATGTTATCTCGCGTAAATTTCCCGCTCTTGCTTACCTTCTAAGCCAGAAGGAGCAGAAGCGGATGACGTACACGTTCCAGTTGCGTTGGGATTGGTTGATTTTAAAGAACCATGATCGTAGCTTCCGGAGCCTACAACTTCTCATATAATAATAAACATGGTAGCTTTAAGAAAGCATCCAGAGGCGACTGTTGTCACCTCCAACACTCACGGCCGCTGTGTAAGGATAACAGCGGTAAAGAAAAACTGCAAACTACACCATGCTCCTAATTTTGTACATACAACATCATCGCAAAGGATTTCAAACATCGTATTAAAATAACTTATAACATCCTAATCTCATCAGTCACTTGACTTAGTTCGTGGCTATGACGAAAAACCGGTTTCACCCAAAAAAGTTAAAAAAAAAAAAAATAATAATATAATAGATCATACCTCAACTCCCGATATTCGATTCGCAATTCAGGCCGCAGCCTATTACAAAAGATCTACTAACAATTCGGCGGTTCAAACGCCTCTGGCCTCAGAATTCGCTACTCGCATTACGAGTCGGTGACTCGAATCCCCCACTACTATGAGGCACATTCAATTAATTAATTTGAATGCCACATGGTTACATAAATCCGTTGCAATTAAATTTGATACCAATTTTTTCCCTTGAAACTGACTTTTATTAAATGTGTATATATCAGAAGAAAAAAAATTCACGCCTTTAATTTAAGAGATAACGTCTGTAGTGCAGATCATATAAGCTACTGAAGCAGTGGCATATTCATCAGTTTTTCTTCTTATTAGAAAAGATGATGATTGCCTAGACTCTGGTCTTATCCTTGGCGGTTTTCCTCAATTCTATTGGTAAATCTAATAATATAATATATCTGTAATTTTTTCAAATCTATAAACTAATCAGAATTTTAGCGATGTAATCTCCACGACTGTTGGTTCTCGCGCTCCATAATTTATTTTCCTTACGCTACGCGCTCAGTCTTTTTAATTCTCTCACATTTGTGCGCAGGCCTTTTAAAATTAAAGGCCAACGCATTGAAAACTGTAATTTAGTAATTGTGAATTCTCTTTCGTTGAAGCTCCTTCGGTTTAACGAACACATTCTCATCACGTATCTCGTGCTTCGCACTCGATTTTCTCGAAAATGCGACCTTTGCTACATGATGTGCAACTCTATTATATCAAATGTATATTATATTTATTTCTGTACCTCGGTTTGGGGCTGCTTATTCAGATATTACAAAATGAAGTACAAATTTTATTCTTCACGATTACTTCAATATTTGCAAATTGTTTTTAAACCTTTTTGTTGCAACTTGTGTTGTTTTTCCATAAATTTAATTTTTTTATTTCCAATGTTATTTTTTACGATTGGAACTAAAAATACGCATGCTAGCGTAAGGTGGTTCTGAGCAAATTTGTAGATATAATCTAGGCGAAACATTTTGTTAAATAAAATGTCATTGTAGCTTGTGTCCTTTTCCCAAAAAGTTGATTTTTAAATTTTCAATTATGTATTTTGTATAGCTATGAATAGGTTTTCACTATCATAGAAGTTATTTCATAATTATCGTATTGGAGAATATAGTTCAAATAATTAACCAACTCTACTTAACAATTTATTAAAATCTTAAATTTTATTTCTCTAAATTAGAAACATGTCAACATCGAAATTCGGTGAGCGTAAAACAAATATTTTTGATGTGCCTAAAAACTTCGTATCCTTTCAGTTAATATACAGCAATATGTAATTTTGTTATACCTACTTTTTTTTAAATTATGACCAATTGATTCCTCCGAATTTTTTAAAATTCCTAGTTGCTTCATAGATAAATTCGTTAAGACGATAAAAAATGTCATTTAAACAATTCAAATATTAATTTTAAAAAACTATTTTCATTAGTTTAAAAATTTTACGATTGTATTCACATTATTAAAATGATTCTTTAAGCAAGTTGTCATGTCTAATAAAAGAAAAAAGCATTATTTTTGTAAGAAAATTTAAAAACTTACCTACTTTTGCTTTTCACCGATTTTTAAAAAATGATTGTATTTTAATACATCATGGCTCATTTTTCAGGGAAAGCATTTCCTACAACTCTACTGTTTCAAATTTTAAAAAAAGTGTATAATCTTTAAAGATATATTTATTTTAACGATTTTAGTAATAGAAAAATGTACATTAAGAACTGGAAATACTAGAATTGCAGAGAATGTTTCCCCCGAACAAATAAGCCATCTTTTATTAAAATTTAACATATTTTCCCAAAATTTGTAAGAAGTGATAGTAAGAACAAATCCAATTGCAAAACCATTGTCAAAATCAATCTTTTCGTAACTTTGAAAATTTTTGCAATAAAAATAATGTTTTTTTATTTGAAATGGGTTAATAATAGTAATCGTCATTTCGATTCTTAAAATTATAGAAAAAATATTCTTGCGGAGATCTGATTCTCGGCACAACTACATTCACTCTCTAAAATTAGGCGTTTTCATAATTATGTTATTTTGCATTTTGAACACCTAATATTCAGCCAATAAAGAAGCTATGTCATGAGCAAGAGTTAGTTAATATCCAGCAACTAAAGACAAGATATGAACAAGATTTTGTCAATATCTAGCTAATGAAGGCAAGACATGAGCGAGATTTAGTTATTATCTAGACATGACCAACATGTTGTCAATATCTAGCCAATGAAGTGACGATACGCAACTAGACGTGAACAACTTCCGGTAACTGAATATCTCTTGCTTGTAATCGATTTTCTGCTTCATTTATGGTGGAATGAGTTTTTGTGATGGATCATGAATTCCTTCTGGATGGCGAGCATATCCCAAGAACCATAATACACAGCTTATATGTGCAGAAGTTCCAACCGTTTGAGCACCAGACTGGCATGTACAATAGTGTCCTTATATAGAAGTAAGTTCTTCATCGTCAGCCATACCGTCGTCCATGTCATTTTCACCATTCGGTCTATAAGCAATCCAGAGTTGATGCTGAGACGCGTTTCGAAATCAAGAAAAACTCTGATTCTTATAAATCCTGGTTTTGGTACTCGATTATCCCCTCGTAGCATCTCAATGTGGAAGTCTTCGCCATTATCTCTTTGCAGTTAGTCTTGCAAGTAAGAAGGTGCGAGTTTAACTTGATAAACCCCAACTGTAAGTTATTTAGGCGTTTCTTCTCCTAAGGTTTTCTGTCTCAACCAGTGCTTGTATGACATTCGGTTCCTTAGATTTAGCAAGAAATTCATTGTACATTCCGGCATCAGCTCCTTCCATGATAATTAAAGGATGGTATCTGTTAATTATAGCTTCAGTTATCTTTTTCAGCCCTTTTTCAGCCAAATATTGGAAGCTTCACTATCCACTTCATGTTGATCTAACGATTTGGGGTGCTCCCCGTGGATGACTTTATCTCCATTGCGTTTCTAATTCCTCTATGGTTTCTGTTCTGATATTGAAGGCCTTGTGTGAGGACAAAATTACAGGCGTGTAATCGAGACCCCTACCGCCTCTATCTCATGGTAGAATTACCCTTTCACTCGCCGAATTACCGTTGTGTATTCGATGCTTCGTCATTTCTACGCGGATAGTTCTGTTTTGCCTCTCAAGGTCGGTATTCGAACATTTGATGAGCCCAAAGGAGTACGTGAGGAAAGCGATTGCATAGGTGTTGATTGCCCTGATCTTGTTTGCCGAGTTAAAAGAACTCTTCAGAATGAATCTGAGTCTTGTAGTGAATGCAATCGTTCAGCTTTCCTCAACTATCGTATGCTGAATACCCTCAGATTCGAGAATACCCAGGTATTTATATGACTCAGCCTTAGCCATTGCCTTAATGTCATTCTCAAACTCATTCTATAGCTCTGCGGTCCCTAATCCTCCTCTTGTTAAATGTATTGTTCTGCATTTATCTAGTCCGAACTCCATCGACTTCAGCGATTTATAACTCTTTTGATACCAATAAAAAAAAGTTGTCTCCTACAGGTTGAAATTCGAGAACAATTATATTTAGTTTTTACCTTCATTCATAAAAAAGAATGATTATTATGATAACAAATTAACGCACACGACGAAGCTCGCATTTTTGGCTTCGCAGAAATTTCCATAATTCACGTAATATTTATTCGTGTCCTCGGTCCAGATTTAAAGATTATGATTTGGTCTTGATTTTATAAATTTAAAAAAATGTTGGTAACAATTTACTCGATTTGGTGATGAGTTAAACGCAAGATTTCGATCCCATGATTTTGCTGCGAAAACTGTGGACTTAGAAGTTACACGTTTTTAAATCGATCAAGAAAATAACTTTTTTGAATGTCGTAGAATTAGTTTCTGCACAGATATTCCAAAAAAATTTCTCTACTGCGAAATTATTTCTTTCATCAAAAACATAATACCTCGTCAGAATAGATTGTCTGTCAGCAATAAATGTTATTGTTACAAACAAGTACACTTATATCTCAGTTTTTGACGAAGAAAATTTTTCTCCCCTGCAGAGTCATTTATTTTTATCTGAAGTAACTGAAAGATTGCGTAAATGGTGAAATCAGTTTTAATTGTGTGTATAATCAAATTTGTTTTTGCTGAATTTGACTCTTATCAAATTTAAATATCTCAGAAGAACAAGCTTAACGTCTATAATATAAGAGATAACGACTCAAGTGCTGATTATATAAGCTAATGAAGCAGTAGCATATTCATTAGTTACGTTGATAATCCAAAATTTTTATTAATACAATAATCAGTTTTTGCTTTGATTAGAAAATATGAGGATTGTCTGGACTCTTCTTTTATCCTTGGCCATTATCCTCAATTCTATTGGTAAATATAATAATATAATATGTCTCTATTTTGGTGAATTTCTTTCAAGCTTCACGCTGATAAAAAGTTTGCAATTGAATGTTCACGAAGCAATTTTACACGTACCCAACTGTGTTAAATCCTATTTATGTAGGTGCACATATGGTACCCTCCAAACTGCGCAAGTTTACTTATATTCAACAAAGTTCATTCATCACTTACAGATAAAAATCCTTCAAAAATAAACCATTAGCGGTTTTGGAAAAAAAATTTCAAAATAAAAAAATCCAGCAAGTTATATTTTTGCGACATAATCAATTATAATACAAATAATTACATTATTACATATAATTTCAAACTGACTAATTTTACTCCTAGTAAATCTAGAGTAGTTTGTACCTATTTGAAAATCATGAAATGCTGCTAATATTCTTATAAATACGTAACTTTCCAGGATAGATAGTCTGATCAGTATTGCGGTCTTAGAAATCAATTGCCTTATGAGCCGATTTTATTATTATTTTTACAAAAATCGTTTGTTAAACATTGATCAGATGTAAAAAAGTGGTGCATGCAGCACATCAGCAAATGTTTTGAAAACAATTCTTTCCATCTAAGTAGGCATGCAATTTCAAAACCGAACCCACAAAGTTATCATGTGAAGCTCTTCACCCGGGTCCATTAGAATCCAAGATCTTTTGTTTCAGGCGTCTTTCACTGCGCTGACACTATTCATCATGCATTCCTTATAAACTATTTGTCCCTACACTTTTCTGTCCTGGCATTTTCTCATGCAAGCTCTTGTGTTTCTAAGCTTTCTTATGTCTCTTCGAATTAGGGTATCATTCACATATTATAACCATTCTTTCATCAGTCTGCCTCTGGGTACGCTGCTATTTACTTTACCTTGATATACTTGTTTCTTCAGTCGTTCATCCTTCATTCTCTCAACATGCAATCTAAACAAATTTCCTTTATACCTGTCAAATAGTGCATCATCTATACCACATTCTTTGAGGATTCTTACGTTACTAATTTTACAAATTTACAAATACAACTCTATTTCGTGCAGATTAGGGTGCAATATTTACAACGAAATTTCGTTTTGTTTACCAAATACCAATGATTTTAGATTAAATTGCTCCCCAGCCTTGTTAGCTGCATGAAAAATACACACATCTGTATTTATATCTCTTTAAATCACTTTCTATCTTTTAATTCTATTTATATCTCGAGTGTGAAAAATCAAAGATCTATTTTGGGAATTTTTCTAATTCCTCAGATCTATTTGATTTTTCTTATCGAGAACATTGACTATTGATGCTCTTAATTAAATTTTATAAATATGGCTAATGAAATTATACTCATTCTTTCAAACATCGACAGTTTCTTATCTTGAAAAAGCTAAAGTGATATATTAATTCAACACAGCGTCGAGAAATATCAGCACTTAAAGCATTTAGATCAGAAATTTGATAAAATTATGATTTATGCTGTATTCATGTATTGTTATGCTAAATAACATGAATTATATTTTATCAAATTTCTTATCGGAATGCTGTAAGATGATTATTTTCAGAAAACTGACTTTTTAGTATGGTATTAACAGAGTAATAATTCACGAAAATAGATGATGATACAGGAATTTACATACATGATGAAAAAATGTTCAAAATTATTTTTAAAATCTTGCTTGCAATGATATTTTTGGTTACTATCCATTCTTACAAATTTTTGAAAAATTGTTGAATTTTAGTAATTCATGGCTTATTTTTTGGTGCAAAATATTCTCTACAACTATACTGAATACAAACAAATTTTCCAAGAAATTTGTCGAAATTCATGTTAAAATACGGAATGGTTACCCCCACTATTACAAGTATTATTGCTTGGCTATTTGGTGCCCGTTGGTAAATATATATTTAATATTTCTCAGTTTTTTATACCTTGTACACATGTATCTTCAGATAGCAAACTTGATCTTATATTTAAACTAGTAGCTTTAAATCTTTATTTTTGTCTTTTTGATAATAACGGTATAATGTTAGCCTGAATTGTGTACCATAGATATCTTAAATGTTCTAATTTCATCACAATATTCAAAGCTCTCCGGATATTTGGATAATGATTTACGAAATCATGTCCACTTTTGTTGAGAATTTTTCTAGAGATCTACGCCACTGTTTTTGACATTGTTTATTATCCATTCAGTATCTCTCTTACTTGTATTCATTACCGATTTTCTAACTTGAATTGTAATACTTAGCCTGGGGTGTTTTGATTATGGTTCTTTGTCTCAGTCAATTTTTACGAGTGCTGCATCAGCTTCCTATTTTTGAATGGTTTTTCTATAAATTGTTTTCACTAGCTTTTTCAATTGCTTTTCTAATTTTTACTTTTTTAGGTGCCCTATTCCCTGTTTTAAAATGTAATCATGTGAACTGGATTTTGTTGGTTGACGTATTACAGACACTTCTCTATTTAACTATTCTTGAACTTTACTTATCACTCTCAAAATGTAAACATTAAATATCGAGCCTCATAGCACTTGACCATTACACAGTCTTCCACAAAGTTTAAGATAAGAGAAGAGGGGATGGGGTCTGTCTTAGTATTCATGACAGCTTAAGGGGTGTACAGGTGGGAGCAAGTCCTCCCGCCAGTTACCCCATTGCTGAGTACCTTTATATCAAGGTATCTTCGTCTCCTAATAGCATGCTGGTGGGTGTAGTCCACATACCAAATTATAATAACATTATACTTACTGGTGACCTTAACACAAATCTTGATGCTACCAACAATTTAACTATCTATTTACAAGCAGTAGTCTCTCCGCCGGATTATCTATAGTTCCCCATAATACCACCCACCACACCGATCATTCTAGTACATGGATTGATTTGATGATTGTTTATGATCTAGACAAGGTGATTTCTTCTACTCAACACTCAATCTCATTCCTCCCCAACCACGATCTTATCAGCATTTAATACCAGGTATTTTTTAATCTCTCCTCTAGTATATCTCCTCTCTCTATGCGCAATTTCACAAATATAAATGAAACCGAATTTCTTGAGCACCTCTCCCTGTTCCTAAAATATTTAACCCTACCTCTCCCAAGGATTTCCGTCCGATATCCATCCTATGCGCCTTGTCTAAACCTTTCGAACGCATTGTCCATCAGCAACTTACTGCCCACATTGAAACTTATAATTTATTGGACCCAATGCAATCTGGGTTCCGTCCCAGGCATAGTACACTTACAGCTTCACTTAAAGTAACTTCCGACCTGAAACTGGCAATTGATAGAAGGGAAATTATAATATAAATAACTAGGCTATAATCACTTAAACTCTCGAATATGGCTCTTAAATGGTTTGAATCTTATCTCAGTAATCGTTCTGAAAGAGTACAAATCAGCAATGGCGGGAGTTTTGATTGTGGGAAGGTCAAGAGTGGTGTCCTTCAAGGTTCCACGCTGGCATCCACTCTATTTAATATTTATACATCTCAACTTGGTAGCGAACTTCGACACTGCAACTGTCACAAATATGGTGACGAATTCAAGCTATACCTCTCTTGGCCTATTGCCACTCTTAAGAGCTTAATTCAACAGGTATAGGAGAATATTGATTTAGTGGTGCAGTGGGCCTTGACCAACTGCCTCACTCTTAACCCTGCTAAAGCTAAGGCTATGATCATAGGACCTTCTGCGTCTCCTTTACTTGCAACAATTGCAACCTTACCTCCTCTCTTGATCGATGGGCGTTTTATCCCCTTTGTGGAATCTGTGAAAGATTCAGGCTATATTCTTAATCCCTCTCTAACTTGGAATAAACAAGTTGCGGATATTTCAAGGAAAACCTTTAGGATCGTGTAAAATGTAACGGTCTTTCATTATTCGTGGTGCTTCGCTTTTCAAGAAACTACTTATAACAATTTGAAATGCACCTAATTATATCACTTCAGGAAACTCCTTTTTGGTTACTTATTTGAAACTTCAAATCCTACTCTCAAAATTACACATTGGTAACACATTGGTCAATATTTGCGTATGTACAGTCACAGTATTACTTGTAATAGACCACATATAATTATGTGTATTATAGTTTATTTGTTTACTCTCCTTAAATACCTATTTTTAATTTCAATCGTTAAGCCGATCACCATCAAATTTAAATTGTAATATGTAGCACCTGTTCCTTATAGTGCTATCCAGCCCTATAAGGACTATTTGGACAAAATCCAAAAATTTCCCAAATTTCCGGAAAATTGAAGATTGATAAATTACCGGAAATTTCAGGTATCAAGATTCAAGCGTCAACTCGCAATGAAATGGGGTTATGATTCCGGCAGTCCTAGAAAGTAATTCTAATTCAAAATACGCAAGCAGAACAGGTAGAAAAAATTATCTTGTTCAAAGTGCGCAAGTGCAGCAGCTAGAAAAAGTCTTTTTAACACGGCCTTAAAAAGCGAACATTTCGTGAATGCGTTACAAAAAAATATTTTATGCCCAAAATCGGAAAACACGTTTTTTGCTAGGGGTTTCAGTTACATTTATAAAGAATGGAATAAACGGAAATCTATCGCTAGATCCTGTTGTATCAAAGAGTCAGCGTTGAGGGGATAAAAACAATACTTAGTTTAATAAGTATTGACTAGTGAGAGTTCTGGAAAGTTGCACAATGACGTAACCTTCTCTTAATATATGGTTTGTTTATATTTTTGGTCTATAAATATTAAAAACATGGAAAAAAGTTAATAACATTGACATTTTTTAAATAGTTAATTCATCTCAATGGTTGAAAAAACAGCTGGAAGTGTTTTAGTAAGAAGTCTTACAATATCCTTGAAATTTTGTTCCGACTAATATTTTTATTGATCACAATTGCTCAATGTTGTACAGCAGTATAATTGTTTCAAAAATGATATTATAAGCTAATTAAAAGAATAAAAACACCTGGAAATATTTCTAAGAGGAAACCACTGATATCCTTAGTTTTGAGATAGGATCATTAGTTTATTTTAAATTAACAGCACAAGTTTAAAATATATGTGCATAGCTGAATTTGGGGTCATGAAACTACCCCTAGGATATTTAACGAACCCCATCTCAGCTGCCTCCAACTAAAAAAGCCAGAAAAAGTTAATTTAAAAATAATCACTTCAGTCGCCTTCAGAATACGCTATAGGGATGCATTTTGAAAGTAGTTTAATATTATTTTCTAAAATGAAAGGTGCCTGAGGTTGTTATTTTTAAATTAAAAGTTTGTTGGCTGTTTTAGTTGAAGACAGCTGAGATAGGGTTTGATAAATGTACTGAATTTGGTTTTTGGAGCTGCTGAATGTTATTCCAAGAATAAGGATATCGAATAGAGTCTTGGAAAGGTGTACTGGGTGGTTATTTTTTATTTGAAATTTTTTTGGCAGTTTTAGTAGAATGAAACTGAGATGGGATTCGTGAAATCTACTAAGGGTGGTTTTTTTTCTGAGTCTGGGACATGTGTTTATTAAATGTACTAGGGGTTTCTTTTGGAGGTTGCTGAACATCACAGTGGGGATGAGGATATGAAGTAGAGTTTACGGTGATTATTTTTAATTTAGAATTTTTTTGACAGTTTTAGTAAAATGCAGCTGTGAAAGGGGTTTTTCAAATCTACTAGGCGTGCTTTTTTTGGGCTGCTGAATATTATTGCAGGGATGGGGATATCGACTGGTCACTTTGAAAGATGCCTGATGTAGGTACATATTTTTAATTTGAAATTTTTTTGGCTGGTTTGGATAACGGCAACAGAGATGGGGTTCGTTAAATGTACTAGGGGTTGCTTTTTGGGGTTGCTGAATATTCCAGAGGGGATCAGTATGTGAACTAGTGTCTGGGAAAGGTATCTCAGGTGATTATTTTCAATTTGAAATTTTACTAGCTGCTTTAGTTGAAGCATCGCGATGTTTGCTAGAGTCTTGGGAATGTATCTGGGGTGATTATTTTTAAATTGTAATGTGCTTAGTTTTTTTAGTCGGAGACAGCTGAGACGAGGCTGGTTGAATGTAGTAGGGGTGGTTTTTAGGCGCTGGCTAGGACCTGCTTCCTCTTCTCTGTACTGTTCTAAGAACAACTGTACATCTTTTGGCAGACATTTTAGCTTTGCCCGCTCTTTCAGGTTTTGATTCATCAAATCCAAAGCTAATTCGTGTAAGTAAGTTCTTCTCGGAATCTTTTCAGCGGTGTTGCATTGAAAAATTCTCAGTGAATTTTCACCTGCGAAGTCGAGTAGCCGGAAAAATATAGTCACTGGCCATCTTTGTGTTCTTCTCGAGGTAGAAATCCTTGAACACATGAGATCAACAGTGTCAACCCCACCCTTGGAAAAATTGTAGTCCAGGATCTGACTTGTTTTTTTAGTGGTTTCATCAATTTGGTCTGCGTCGTGCATGGTGGAAAGTACGACGACTGCTTTTTTTTGTGATCATAGATACCAATGTTTTGTCAAATTGACATCCAAAAAAGTAGTCCCCTGCCGTTGCATTTTTCTGTACAGTCACGAACTCGGAGGGAAGATGTTTTTTGTTTGATCTCATGGTACTCAAGAAAGTGAGGCCTCCGATGAGCAGGTATTCGGCCAACTCGTAACTTGAAAAATAGTTATCAGTCGTTAAGTTTCGATTTGTTGTTTCTATACATTGAACCAATCTCAACACTAGGTCGTAGGGTTTACTGGAAAGCAGTTGTTGTTTTCCAATATAGACTTCCAAATTATAAGTGTAAAAAATATGTGCATCGCACATAACATAGATTTTCAATCCGTATTTTGCGGGTTTCGAGGCCATATATTTAATGAAGGAACATCGTCCTCTAAAAGCCACTAATATTTCGTCTATTGTGACGTATTCCCCCAAGCTGAACGAATTTTGGCTGTTGGTGATAAAAGATGTTGTTACCTCTCGAATAGGAGCTAATCTGCCAGACACCTGACGTTCCGCTCTCGTATTCAGATCATCAAACCTCAAAGCCCTTAGCAAAAACTTCACTCTAACCACACTGAAATTGGCTCGCAATATCATTAGTCCCGTTCCATTACTATTCCAGTATTCCTTAAAATTCGCACGGTTTCCTCTTTTTACTCCGATAAAGAACAATGCACCAAAAAGGGCTGAAACCTTGATTTTTCGATTTTCTCTTTGAAGGTAAAGCAACGGTATCAACGTCATCATCCATGAATGCCTCTTGCGCGGTTTCCTCCTCTGCTTCATCTCTCTCCATTTCCTCCAGCATCTGAGCTATCTGCTCATCTGTTCTATGTAGCCGGTCCCTGCACAAAAATTAATAACGATAATTAGTTTTATTGCGTAGAAGAAGATCAAGAAAATAGGACAATGCAGAAAAAGAGGCCAATGCAGTCTCAAGTTTGTTACGTACCTACTGTATTTCATAATTTTTACTTTCCTTGCCCTTCCCGAATGTAGGCTATATAGGCGGTCCCTGTACAAAAAATGAATAACGATAACTAGTTTTATTGGGTAGGAGAAGAACAAGAAAATAGGACAATGAAGAAAAAATAGGCCAATAAAAAATAAGCTAATGACAGTCCATTCAACCAATTTCCACAAAAAAGAAAGTTATATAAAAGTAAAAAAGTTGACACAGTAGAGAGGGAAGAACAACAAAACTGATAGGATAAATCCATAAAGCACGCCCATATAAATACATACCTAATATCTGGGGGAATGGAAAAGAAATAAACTGTAGAAATAGTGCAGAAAAAAATATATAATGTTACTCAAATTGTGCACTGATGTGGTGAAAAAAATTTCCTTCAGCGTTCGCGTGACTGTCAACAGACCGCCCGACCTTGCGTCTCCGTGTTTGGAACTGTTTCAAGTGGCATGAGGGGGGTGGGTCAATCTAACTTGTGGCGGAAATAGCGGTCGTGAGTGTAACTAAAGAATACATGCCCCTCCCATCTCAGCCAAAGCTCACTGGTGAGCGCGATATTCGAAATTCCAAAAACGCGGTCACTTGACCGTCCACGCGAACGGTTGAGTGACAAGCGATGTGAACGCGTCGAGTTGATGCACGTGCGAATGAAAAAGCCGCGCATCTGGAATAAAATCTTTCTAATTTCTCAATAGTAATATATTTTGAATAATTATTTCATTAGTATATTTATACTTTTATGAACTTTTTGTCTGATGATTTTGTACTCAAAAAAATATATTCCTATATGTATTTTTTGTTTCAGAGTTAAGTTCACAATCCAAGCGTGTGCTTGATGGAGACCCTATTCCTGATATTCATCGTTGCGAACCTTCTGCTTCTTCTTCTGATAGACATTCTCCAGACACGACTCTTTCTCTTGCTATACCTCATTCTTCTGCCCGGTCTCCACCACATGCTGAGTCACCTCTTCGCGCCAGGTCCAGGTCTCCTCAACATGCCGAGCCATCTCTTCGCACCAGGTCCAGGTCTCCTCAACATGCCGAGCCATCTCTTCGCGCCAGGTCCAGGTCTCCTGCTCTCAGACAAACTTTTTCGCGCGTACTTGGATATAGGTTTGAAGAACTTGAATTTATTCGACTTATTCCCCACAGCAATCTGAATCGGATATTCGAACTTCGAAGATATGTTTTTCCTCCCGATAAACCAATTCACTTAAAAACGAGAAATAATGCCCTTAGGCCCATACCAACTGGAGAACAAATTGTATTATCAACGACCACTGGTGACGTCTGTGCAATATTGGAGAAAAACACACATTCTCAAACGGCTTTTCGTGGAATGTTTACAGTTCGTTATTTCAGAGCAAAACGGGCGAAAATAAACATGAACAGCAGCGAGGTTAAAGAATTGACCAAAGAAGAAATCGCGGATTCTCCAATAAACAACATGTCAATCACAAGGAGTTTTAGTGTATATCGTGTGTGAACTACAATTGTTCACACCGTTAATAAAAAAAAAAAAACGGGCGCCTTTGTCAGATTTGACATTTTGCGCTCGGTCTTTATACTTAACCCAACGTTTATGCATAGACCTTCACTGTTAGAAATGTCTTTCGGAATTTTACGAAACATGTCCAAATTTTGTCGCAAGCGATGTATGAAAAGGCCTTTAGTATTATGGGTAAGTAACGCAAAAGGAACAAAGGAACAAAATTATAAGTGAAACATAACCTCCTACCTGTCACAACATGCAAAGGATGTAAAAGCATGTGCAAAGCTGAAAAGAGAAGTGAATTTATTCGACTCCACGAAAAAGTAGGTTTCGGGAAAAAATATTTAATTATACCTTCAAGACTATTTCCGTTTGACTATTGCTGGGTAGTGGCACTCTACATGCGGCGTCCTTTCGAATAGTACCGAAGGGATCCGAGTCATACTGAGTTTTTTTCGTAATTTCACGAAGTGAATTTCGTAACTTGCTCCAAAAATTCGTAATTTTACGTAAAATTTGTAAACTTATGCAAATTTGATCGTAAGCGTCTGAAATTTTTCGTAAATTTCTGAACATTTTTAACAGGGTTCTACAATTGAAGGTCAAGACGTTTACAGTTGTAATTTTGTAATTTTGAATTCGCTTTTCATGGAGGCTGCTGGACCAGGAAAACCGGAAAATGACAGTGAATTTCGTTTTGACCGTAAACTTCACAAATTTTTCGAAGAAAAACCTACCCAATCACTGTTCGATTTCAACTTTCTTTATGTTTAGTGCACTTGTTAACTGTTTCAAAATCTTTTATTCAATGAATTTTCCATTTTAAGCGTACATTTTTAATTTAAAGAATTTTAGCATGCAGTTTGGAAGACTTAAGATATAGTTTTTTTTTGCAATTGAATTTTCTCTTGCTGTTGCTACGTAACCACATATTTGCAGCAAATAACTTTATTTGACGATGAGATATACCTATTTTCAAAATTGAAAACAGCAGAGTTATAGGAAAATCTTTCCCCAAAAGAGTAAGCCATGATTGATTCAAATTTAAGCAATTTGTTAAATTGGTAAGAAGCGACAGTAGACAAATTAAATTACAAAAAATATTGTTAGATAATCATTTATCGTAATTTTCAAACTTTTTCATTAAAAAAGAATGTTTTTTCTTCCATAAAACCTGACTAAGATTTGATCAGTGAGAATTATTAGGCATTTTAATTGAAAATTTATGAATTACAAATTTTTCAATTCTAATTTGAAAAGTTTTTAATTCGAAAATTAAAGTTCCTGGACTTCAGCTTCGCACTCGATAAACTGTATCCAAAATGCCAAATTTTCTATATTATGTTGAGCTCTATTGTATTAAATGAATGTGTTATTAATTTCTGCACCTCAGACCGAGACTGTTCATTATTATGTTGCAAAATAAAGTACAAATTTTATTCTTTATTATTTTTTTTATTTTAGTTACCCTAAGAAATGTATACAATTTCTTTGAATAATTGAAGAATTTTCCTTTTTACATACATTTTTCGAAAATGCAAAAAATTACTGTTTCACAGAACTTTTTGTTTAAATTAGAAAAACAGATTTGATGTGAAGGAATAATGAAATTTAAAAAATCTCCTTGACATCGAATGTGAAAAATTAAGGTAAATTTTGAAACAATAACCTTGAATTGTTAAATAGTATGTTGCATTATTTTTCATAGCAAATCTAATGAAAATTGTTGTCGAAGACAACGGAATTTCGACCCTAGGGCTGAAGCAAAATGTTTCAACCCTAGGGATGCAAACACCCTGTTTCAACACGCTCTACAGGTATCGAAACTCGAAGTTTCAATAGAGGCGCGATGAAAAAGTACACTTTATAGGGGATGAAATATCATATTGTGCATTTGGATGATTTTATATGGAACTGTTTTATCAGTCTGGACCTGGATGTGGTGAGGAGGCCTAAGAAATCCCGCATTCCCGCGGGTAGAGACAACCTGGAAGACGCAGCAATGACGACCCTTGAAAGGTAGGAGTTTGTGGTTAGTAAGGTGGAAGTATCACCGTGAATTCCACTAAGCAGCGAATTTCAGGTGTCTCTCGACTTCCAAACCAGCTCCCTGGGCCAACACGTTAACTACCGTGGTGAAGGCTAAATGTTACCAGCGTATGGTGACTCATACGGTGTCCTGGGATACTGGGCCACCTCGAATTGTAAATTGCCTTATACCCACAATCGGGGCTTCGTGGGGACGAAACCTTTAGTTCCCTAGATGCTCGTGGAAACTAAATGAATCTTAAAAACAAAACAAACAACAAACAAACACATGTAGGGAGTCTTTAATGACGCCCTCCTTTTTCTTTCGAGAAGGTGGAAAACAATGAATGGGTTGAATCACCTTTAAATCAACAAGGGGCCTCTGTGGTTCCTAGCACCTCAATTGGTACGGCTGGGAATGGGACTTTGATATTAGTCTCATAAACGAGGCTAAAGCTACTGAGAATGCTGGGTGCAAAAAAGGCCCTGGGAAAAAGAAATATAATGCCGGTCTGATGGCAGCACTCCTGTTCAAGATAAGGAGGCTAAGAGAAGCAGGGTTGTTTATCCAAGTGATTTATACAGCCTCGCCTTTCAAAGCCACCTGTAATTGGTTACCTAAACAAGCACTCAAATTGGAGGCAACTGAATCCTCTACAACTTTCTATTCTAAAGTTTATAGATCGACCTAGTAGTTCAGATGCTATCGATTTCAATTAGTTGGCTAATATTTGCGATTTCTATTCTTTCCAGGACGATATGTGAATTTTCGACCTCGATTTTTCCCAAAAAGTGCAACTCTTCCAACTTATTAAAATCGCTAGCATCTGAACTACTTGGCCAATCTGAAAGCTTTAGGATAGAAAGTTGTACAGGATTCAGTTGCCTTCAATTTGAGTGCTCGTTTAGGGAACTCGGCCATTTAGAACTCGAGATATACTCAAAAACGTCGGAGCAACTCTGAAAATTGGAAAAAATTTCGAACATTGATATCACGAAAACGATTCCATAAAAAAAAATTACGTATGTGATTTCCGTCTTTATTGGGCCAAAATACATTAAAAAATCATATTAAAAAGTGGTGGGTAGAACATTTTTTAAATTTTGTAAACAAGTGATAATAATAAAAATTGTAGATATGAATTTGAAGCTTCCTATTAAGATGCTATTTACATTATTTTAACGTATGTGTTAGTCTTTAATATTCCTGAAATCTGTTATGCATATTTATAATCTTGAACCTCTCCGGATCAAACGGGGATACACCTGCTTTCAGCCTGAGTGATATTGTCCTGAAAGCCAATATTGGAAATCTTTCGAATTTTAATTGTGAGGACTGATACTTGTAGAGAATTGTAAGGCGCATTTTTTTTCCTTCAGCAAATACTTTTAGGTTTTACATTTTTCAAAGTAAGTTAATTTTTTTTTAGACTTTGAGAAAATCATGAATTTTAACCTTGAAGCACTTCGTTTATCGCTCAATCGGATGAATGGTTCAAAAATCATTAATGTTTTTAATTGCAAGCAGCAATCTTCACACCGCCCTATGCGCGTGCCTCCTCGGCTACGAACGTGTTGCAGTGGACGATATGAAGTTCAAGTCACATAGGGTAGCGTCAAGATTACCGCTTGCAATTTAGAACATTCATTTCTTTTAAATTCATCCGATTGATCTAAAACTTTTCAGAAAACTTTTTTGAACCTTAGTCAACAATTTTTTTACTGGAAGTTTTCTGTTGCTTGAAATTCGCTCGATAAACGAGGCGCTTGAAGGTTGAAATTTATGATTTTTGCAAAGTCTCAAAATGAAATTTAGTATTGATAAGATTGATAAATTCTCAAAATTGACTAAGATTAAAATTCAAACGATTTCAAAAATTGAGTTTCAGGACAATACATCTCACGCTGAAACCACGCGTGTCCCTTTTGATCCGGAGCGGTTAATTACTTTATTGTATTTTGAAGGGTCCCTTTTTAAATGAATTGCATTTTCTATCTCTCTCTTTATGTTTGACATATATATACTGCATTACAACACCTAAATTATGTCTATACATTTTTTCACGTATGTCTTTTTACTTTTTGAATGGAATTCTATAAAAAACCCATTTTACCTAGCAATGATCAGAAGGAAACTTTTAAAAATTAGGTTCAATTCCTGGGATGAGAATTAAATAAGGGGCGATGAATTAAATTTAAGTGAAGGGGTCGGTTTCCATATACTATTGTGGCTCGGATAAAGTTAGGGGGGGGGGAGTGTGTGAGACTGCGATGTCGGCAGAAGTGTGATTGCGAAGTGGAGTATTGAGAAGGGGGCAAAGATTAGGATACAAAAGAGGGGTGGTGAGCTTCAGAATTCAGAAAGGGGTGATTCCTAATGGGCCTCGATCCGGACATTGGGCGTCGATCCGGCAAGAACAACAACAACATGTCGGGCAACACTCGGCGCTACTATGAAGCTAGCCGGGCAGCCTCTCTCTTGGTACGAGAGCGACGGAAATCTGATGAGCGCAAAGTTTATTTGATAGGAACTCGGTAGGGCGCCGAATTAGGTCATCGGAAGTTGGGCTAAGAAGCGTAGATTACGGCGGCAAGAGTGGATTTTGGCCGGAGGGGTGCGGGGAGGTCGGGGAAGAGAAGGTTTCTGGAAAGTAGCCGATGGGTGTGAGGAGCTCGTCATCTTCGGGATCCTGGTTGAGCGTAAAGGATTCTCTCAAAACGGTCGGTGAGTTGGCGGCAGCCAGTAGTGTTCGACGGAGAACCGCGGTGTTGGCTGTAGAGGCCTTGGGCGAGTACCACTCTTCTAGGGTAGGTGGAAGGCCGTTAAGGGGTGGTGTGGCCAATAACAATACGTTGCAGGTAGGGGTCAGGGTGACGGGCTCTTCACCGGGAGGATACCCTGAGTCTGCTTTTATATTAACCTGTCACATTTGATCACTAAAAATAATAAAATTGTAATTTCTTGCAAAAAACGACGGATATTCAAGGAAAATATAATATTTTCTTTCATTCCTACAAAATAATTCAAAAAACCTTGCTTCATGCATCTCAGTTTCTTTTATAATAATTGATTAAAGCAAGATGTAATGGCAGCCACATTTTTTCTACAAATAATTATAAGTATAATCTTAATATTACAGTCGAATTTAACAGGTAAAATTTTGAAGAATGACAAAAATTGCAAGGATCCACAAAGGAGTTTTTATTATAAAATGTTATTAAAAATGTTTATTATAAAATAGGATGGATATTCGAAAATTTGAAAGTTTTCTTTTTGTTTTCCTTTCCATGATAAGCCAGTATAGGAATTTGTCTTTTCCCATGTACTTTATCCACAGTTTTAATACATTGACGATTGTCGACGATAGGTTTCAGTACATAAACCGCTTGCAGCCGTGAATTCGTGTTACCTGAATTTTTATTTTCTTTAGAAAAGCTATCGATTTTTTCCCCCTATTGTGTATTTTCTCTTTGAAGATACTTCCTGGTTTTCCTTCACATTTTCAGTCAGCGGTTGAATTTTTCTTTTTTGAAATACTTTATTTAAAGTTTTAATGCTGTTATCCTCCTTGTCAAAGTAGCATTGTGCAATGCCATCTTCAACTCTTGGCGAGTATGATGATTTTGCTAGTTTCCTCTTTTCTTCCGTTTTTTCTCTCTCAATATCGTCGCGTTTATTTGACTGTTTAGCAATCGAAAACATTCGAAATGTTAAGAAGAATCTAACGATATTTCTCGTGACTTGTATCTCATGGTCTTTACAACCAACTTTAGGAACAGGATACAAGTTTTCAATTTCATTTGTTATATCCAATAGCAATTCACTATATACGCCTTGTTTTTGAGTCAGTGCAACGCACGTTCTCTCCAAGAGCCCTACCAAATCGCATAGTTGAATGGAAGGATATTTTAAAAACCTTTTGTTTTGATTGTTATTAGTTTACTACTATCAGGAATCGACTCACCTATTGCAAGGTTCAATGTTGCAATACAATTTTGGCGAATAAAAGATTGTCCATTATTTAAAAATTTCACGAACCTTTCGGAGGCTTCTCTGGTGACGTATCCTGCTACGTACGCTACAGCATAATCTGATGTATGCTCATGTAAAAATCATTTTGCTCCAATATCTCTGGTATGCTTTCTAAAATTTGTGTCCCTTGTCCATTTTCCCATATGTGATCAATTTTATTATTCCACTGAAGCTGCCTTTCCTTCCTGTCTGCAATATCATTAAGTTTCAGTAGTGCGTCCATCATCTCACCCTTGGTAACGTTGCATCCCTTGGGCGCCTTACTAGAGAATCTGTCGATACAAGCCGGAACATTTGAATGAATAGTGACGAATCCGGGTGGTCATTTGCTCCGAAACTTTCTCTCATTAGTCCGAAAAATCTCTGAAATAAAAATTTTTTATGAGATCAAAGTTAGGAAAAGTTGTGCAACATTGACAATAGTACAGTTCTTAACAACTGTCCAGTGTCATTTACAAATATTGAAGAAATCAAAAAAACTAAGAACCAAATAGAAAATGCACAATGTACGTTATTTGACAAAAGGAAGGCAATTACTTCAATGCAATCCTGATTAAAGCGACCACTCATTACAAAATCGAAATTACAGTCTTCTATCAGAAATCTTGAAAGCTCAAGAGCTGCATGAAGTGTAACTTTAAGACTATAGCAAGTAGAATTCGTGATAAATTCCTTATTTTGTTCAAAAGGTTCTTTTTCCCACTCTCGGAGGTATTGCAAAAACTCCTCAATTGCCTTTATTGATAAAAGAAAACAACTAAATACAATTTCATGCATAAATGCAAAATTAAAGACATTCAAAAACACAAGAATAGTACGCATGAAAAGTCTCACGATATTACAGATAATTAGAAACACACCTGCCAGTGTTCGTTTCCGGGAACTAGTTTCTCCAAAGGTGTTCTACCATTCATACCAGCAATGAGCTCTTTTATCCTTCTACAAACTTTTATAGATGGATCAGCATCCTTTAGATCATCGCGTTCATCTTTAAAATGTTCCATGATATCCCCAACACCGAAATACTAAGCAGAAAATTGAAAGTTTTAATTAAATAATGCGAGAGAAGAAAAAATTTGTTATAAATGGAAAAAATACAATAGTAACCTGAAAAGCTAGGGCTATCTTTATTTTCAGGTAGAATAACGGGTTTAGGGCCATCTGGTGACTGAAATGTGAATAATATAAATGTAAGTTTTACTTTAAAAAACTGGTAATAAATCGTTCAAATGTAAGAAATGTTGAAAAATTCTTTTGTACCCAAATATACTCATTTCTTTCGTGCTTCGTGAAGAAGTTTCTCAAGTTCTTGTTTAAGTCTGCCAATCTTCATTGCAAATGAGATTTTAAAAGAAAGTTTTTAGAAAGAAAAGATTCATCTTTACGATTAAATAGATTTTAGCATAATTTAAAAGAAAACATTTTATTTTACATTCTTTTCAATCTTTTCAAATTTCAAATTCTTTTTGAAATTTTTTCAACATTTTAAATTATTGTTTAAAATGAATGGAATTGTTCACAGTTTAACTTTTCACAATTTTTAAGCAGCTTTTCAAAGTTTTGTTCGAAATGTGCAAAAATGCATATTTTGTTTTAAATTATTTGAATTACTGGAATTTGACTTACTGAAATTTGTTCTACATTACAACATTACATTCCAACAGTCAAATATTGCTAATAATTGGCTGTTTTTTTTTCGGTAAACAATTAAAAGTTGAATAGTGTTGACCATAATACTTAAAGTGATATGATACATTTGTCTTGTAAAAATTTGTAAAATTCCTTGTCAACAAATGAATTCACCGTCATTTGCCGCTTCAGCGACCACCCTGAATTTCAACTTCACTTGGTAATTCGATATTTATGTAGCATCGAATCTTACCGTATTTAATATAATTTATCACACCTTCTTGGGAAGTCTCTTTCTAGATTCTAGAACTGCCTGGCAACGCTTTTTTTTCTTATCTAACTTTTCTTTCAATGATTGAAGAATACTTTTCTTTTCATAATCTTGTTGCAAATATTTTCTAAGTTTCTTACATGGAAGACATCTTATACTTTGAGGACCACACTTGTGCTGAATCTTCATGGGCACGTAACCCACACAATTTTTAGACCTGAGAAAAGGAATTTCAAGAAAACATGAAATTCCTTTTCATTGATTTTTATAAGTAACACTTTATCAAATTTACCTCCCTCCTTTACTAGCCTCTTCGCATGGAATAATATTTCCAACTTCTTTCAACATATTCACCATATCGTCGATATATGCACGATAACGTACATTAACTTCCAAATAACTTGACAAAACAACGTTAAGCTGGTTAGGAAGTGTTGGTGGGAGAAGGAGAACAGGAGAGGGGATGGGAAGATGGAGGTTGAAAGAGAAAGGTATTTTAGAACGAATGGACTGCATATGGCTGAAGTGAGAAGGATGCATGAGGAAGGAAGGAAGGTATATGAGTTGGTTAAGAAAAACGGCATGGAGAGATAGAAAACAGTAGGGGAAGAGAGAATAAGAGGGAAATGGTTCAATGGGAACTATATGTGGATTATGCCAAGAGCGAGAGCGCAATATTTCTGTGAGAAAGGAGAGAAAGGAAGTCAGGAGCTTATAGCGAGGATGAGATGTGGGTGCATGGAGGGTTTCAATAGGCTCTGGCTCGCTAGGGAAAAGAGGACGTGTTAACTATGTGGGAAGGGGGAGGCAAGAGTGGAGCACTGGCTGGAGGAGTGCGTAGAGGTGGAAAGGAGTGGGATAAGCATGGAGGGATTGATGCATGAAAGGGGGGACAAAAGGGCAGTAGCATGGGTGAAGGGAGTCTTGGGTAAGATAGAGAAGAAGAGAAGGAAGGAGGAAGAGAAATAAAGAAGGAAAGATTGTAAATAGAAAAGGAAGTAAATATAAGTAAATGTAAATATTGTAAATAGTAGATAAGTATTAGGTATAAGCCGCGGAGGCAGAGTTTGGTAATGCAAGGCAAAGCGAGAAAGTAGGGACATGCGTGCGAGGTGAGGCGAAGCGAGGAAGGCAAGAAGATAAGAGCGAGCGGCGTTGGAGATATGGTGTGGAAGGATGTTAGTTTTAAGGGTTAATTTTAAGAAAATTCTGTAAAAAAATGGAAGTATAAGCAAGTCAATTTTTTAAGGCCAGCAGGCTGAAGAATAAACGTTTATCTATCTATATCCACATTATTTTCTCCCCATTATTATGCACATAAGCAATCCATTGTGAACTTTGTTTCTCAATTCTTTTATAATTGTTAAGAATGGAGAGATATTCTGCTGAGAACTCTTTACGATCCACATTTTCACTGTTATTAAATTCTTCAGAACCAACTGAGAACTCTTCACAATCTCCATCTTTACTACTATTGAATCCTTCAGAACCAAATTCAACGCGGATTTCACTTTCTTGAGTTTTTTTTTTTTTCACCACCTCGATTCGTCTCGCGGCGACGAACAAATTGCTGTGCATCTAATTCTGCAAAACATGCTTGACGTCTAATTGCAATATCTATATCCAAATCTGGTGCAAAAACTTCTGGAAAATGCGTGGGAATGGCTCGTGGTTTCAGATATGATTTGCGAAACGGTTTCCTCAGATGAATAAGTTAGAGTCAAAATGAAATTCACAGACGATTATTTGTGATTATTTGTGTAGATGAATGACAGGGTCGATAGGGGTAAGTGTGGTAATGGGCTTAGTGTGATAAAAAGAAAATTGGAAATCAAGAACAAATTAGTTATTGAAATTTTTTATTAAAACATAACAATTATATCTCTCACTATTTGTAGGGAAAGGTGGCTGCAATTACTTATTTCTTTAATCAATTAATGGAAAATTTAAAATCGGGTAAGTTTCAATATCAATGAACCTACATTCCAAATTCAATTTATTTTACATAAATCCAACTGTTTTGTAGAAAATTCGTCTCTGTTTTTGCAAAATATTTAATATTTGTTGGTCAAAAATACAACTGGTTGCAAATTAATCTTTTTCTCTTGAGGATTTAACTATTTTCTTGAATATTTGATGTTTTGTGTGAATTCAAATGTTATTGATTCAAAATAAACATATTATTTTACTGGAATATCAACTACTTTTGTTGAAATTTTGAATTGAATTACTATGTTAAACTTTTTTTGTTTGTGGCAGATTCATAATTTTCGATGCAATTGATATTTTTTTAGTTAAAAATTCAACTATTTTTTTAATAGTATAAATATAGATATAAATAATTTTTAAATATAGATATTTGGTTAAAAAAGGTTTTTTCATGGTTTTAACGATTCGAGTGATAATAAAATTTAATCTTGAACTTTGAAACAGCAGAGTCGTAGAGAGTGTCCTCCCGAAAAGATAACCCAATCATTTAGCTTAAGTCTTCCAAACTGCATGTTTCAATTTTTTAAATTGGAAATGTACGTTTAAAATGGAAAATTTTTAAACTGGAAAATTTTAGGATTACGCATTGTAAACTGAATGTTTTCATAATTTAAAATCTAACATGTGTAATTAACATAAATAGAGTCAAAATCGAACTTATTCCAGCGGTCGCTCTGAAAAGGTCTTTGCATGAGTGTGGGGTAAGCATAAAGACCGAGAATGAAGGCGCGGTTTTTTAATTTTATTTTTGTATTAACAGTGTGAAGAATTGTGGTTCAGACACGATATACTCTGAAAATCCTCTTGATTCCGTTTTTGTTCGTCAATGGAGCTTCCGCGATTTCTTCCGTGGTCAATTCTTGAACCGCCCCACTGTTCATGTTTATTTTCACTCGTTTTGGCCGTAACAAAGTAGCTTTATATATTCCACGAAGAAATGTTTGAGAGCTTGACTGTTTGTCCAATATTGTCCAGACGTCACCATTGGACGTTGATAATACAATTTGCTCTTCGGTTGGCATGGGCTTAAGGGAATTATTTTTTGTTTTCAAGTAAATTTCTTTATTGGGAGGAAAAACGTATCTTCGAAGTTCGAATATTCGGTTCTGATTTTTTGCAGGTATAAGTCGAATAAATTCAAGTTCTCCAAAGCCATATCCAAGTATCCGAGAAAAAGTTGGCCTGAGAGGAGATCTGGACCTGGCACGAAGAGAAGGCTCGGCAGGTGGTGAAGATCCGACAGAAGAATTAAGCCAGGCAGGCGGAAGAGACGTTCCATGGGAATGTCTGTCAGAAGAAAAAGCGAAAGGTTCGCCACGAGGAACACCAGGAATAGTGGCGCCATTAGGCAAACACTCGAACGTTGAACTCAATTCTGCAAGAACAAATAGAGCGTTACATTTTTCTTAAAGTACACAATCGTATAATGGTATGTCATGAGTTGTAAATGAGGTTGTAATTGAGGGACAGGATTATATAACCGCCCATACGATTTTCTTGCTAAACGGCTTTGGCCAATATAAACTTTCAAAACAAATTTCTCATTTTGCAAGTATATATTCTTATAGCAAATTTAATTCCGCATCTTCTGCTTTGAACATAAAGGTTGTAGCTTTTGTCCTTTTTCGAACCAAACCCGAAAAGCTCCTTTCTTAGGAAACAATTTTTTTTTTCAGCGTTAAACTTGTTTAAAAAGGTATACATATGCTTTCTAATGAAATACTTATTTGAAATATCTCCTTATAGACAAATTAGGAAGATTTTATTTTGGCCGAGTGGCTTTTTTATTCGCGTGTATGGATTCATTCGACACCCTCACGTGAAAATGCATCTTTGTTTGTTAGAAAAAATTCAAATATTCGTTGAAAAACGATCAAAATGTGCATTTATTTACAGAAATTGTATAAACAGTTGATAGTTATTGTCAATTCAAAAAATATGATAGGAAGAAATCACTGACAATTCGGCGCCGTCGGCGTAGCAGCGCGGCAGCGTATCCGCACCCCGACGTAATCTTAAGGGAATTTATCAGCGTTATAAAACGGTATTCCAGTTTCCGGCCGCACGTTTGAATATTTTTATCTGATATTTTGCGTACCTCATCTAAATATTGGTCTGTTTTGCTGTGAAGTTTCCGTTTTTTGAAAAAATGTTTATATTTGACGTTATAAACAAAAAGAAAAGAACAATAGAAAAAAATGAAGTGACGCTCAGTACTAGCTGAGTGTGTATTTTCGAGGCCTGGGCAATCGACCCCCGTCAAATTTACGAGGCAGACTCCCCGCAGCGCGAGCAGAGACTCTGGAGAGCGTCGAATTACCCGAAACGAATCACCTTTTCATTGTTATAAGATGCAGTACGGTTCAAAAAACTGAAATTATTAAAGCATCGCGTAATTCAATTTTAATTAGCAGAAATAGTTTATTCACATAATTTCAAGAAAGTGAAAAAAATATTCATGAAAATCGCCTAATATTTGCAGTAATAATAGAAATGTTGAAGTCCACACGATAGTATGCCAAGATACACCGCACTATGGGAGGAAACGCATTTTTTTCGTTCAAAAGGTCTACAGCCTTCAATTTGCCCTAATCCGCAATTTTTTTTTCAAATTGAAGAGCGTTAAATTTACAAGGGCACCTTAGTCAGAGATTGTTGCATTTTAATTTGTTTATTTATTATATGTTTACTCGAAGTATGAGAAAATCGAGATTTTTCACGAAATCATTATTCACTCTTCAATACCGGCTTGCATATAATGAGGATCATCTTAAATCGACGCAAGAGTACTTCCCGTATGCAAGCAATTTGATTATTATCTTTTTTAATTGTTATAAATTTGTTTTCGGAAGAATATGCTTTAAATTATAGTGAGAGTGACTGTCAGTCACAATTTTCATGAAACATAAACAATTGTAAATGTTTTAAACAATTTTTTGCAAAAATTTGTAATTTGACGCAGATATCCTTGAAAATAACATAAGTTTCATTATATTTCTTAAAACACAAGAAGAGTCAATCTTGTAAACAAATGGCTATAACAAATTTTTGTGGAGACATCTCTAAATGAGCGATTTTATCAAACTTGGACTCCTCTGAATCATGTAAGATAATTCAGATATTCTGGGAAATGATAAATATATCATTCTATTTGTATATTTTATAAGCAATGGAAATGAAGAAATTAACATTTTTGGCATTTTACCGTTAGAAGACTCGGCTTTCGCCAATTTTTTTTTAATGGCAGGTGGATATAAATTGCAGGATGTATGTGTCTTTTGGCCTTAGGTAACCGATTTATTGATCTGGTAAAATGGATCAATAAATGGCTTTTTTAAATACATGAAAAATTCGTGACATTTAAAATTACAAGAATAGATAATAAGAATGATCTATTGTTAATTTTTATATTTAATTAGTGATAGAAAATCTGTCTCACAAAAGTTTGAAGAAATTTAGGTGCAAGAAAAAGTATATTGCAGGCCGAAAAGCCATAGTTTTGTATTTACTTATTTAATTTGTTTAGGATTTGTATTTTAAAAAATATAATTGAACGATAATTCAAACTATTTCCAAAAAAGAACAAACTTTTTTCCATAAAAATTACAATATTGTTAAATACCTACTAATCGTAATATTTAAAATTAAATAATAACAACTGTTTATTGTGAATTTTACATAGACAGAGTTACTGTAAATCTCTCTCACAAACATTCGAAGCAGTTTCAGTGCAAAAAAAAATTATTTTCCAGGATAAAGTTTTATATTTACTTACTTCATTCGTTTAAAAAATCAGCAACTGTTGTATTTGAACACACATAATCACACATATATCACTATGCCGAATACCTACATAATTGCAGATAATAGAGGAAGAACCGAAATAGAAAAAACCACAAATTCTGAATTTCTGTAAAAAATGGTTCACAACATTTACAATTGTTGATGTTTCATAAAAATTGTGCCTAACAGGCACTCTCACTATAATTTAAAGCATATTCATCCAAACACAAAATTTTTTCAACAAAAATTACACTATGTGGCTGTTTGTTAACGTCATTTGTTTATAACAATTGGAACAGATAATTAACAAATTATTTGCATTTGGGGAGTACTCTTGCGTCGATTTAAGATGGTTCTCATTATATGCAAACCGCTATTGAAGAGTAAATAATGATTTCGTGGAAAATCTCGATTTTCTCATACTTCGAGTAAACATATTAGAAATAAACAAATGAAAATGCAACAATATCTGACTAAGGTGCTCTTTGAAATTTATCGGTCTTCGATTAAAAAAAAAAAGAATTGCGGATTGGGGCAAAATTGAAGGCTGTAGACCTTTTGAACGAAAAAAATGCGTTTCCTCCCATAGTGCGGTGTATCTTGGCATACTATCATGTCCACTACAACATTTCTATTATTACTGCAAATATTAACCGATTTTCATGAATCTTTTTTTTACTTTCTTTAAATTATATAAATAAACTATTTCTGCTAATTGAAATTGAATCACGCGATGCTTTCATAATTTCAGTTTTTTGAACCGGCCCGCATCTCATCACAATGAAAGGGTGATTCGTTTCGGGTAATTCGACGCGCTCCGGAGTCTCCGCTCGCGCTCCGGGGAATCTGCCTCATAAATTTGACGGGGGTTGATTGTGTAGGCCTCGAAAATATACGCTCAGCTAGTACTGAGCGTCACTGCATTTTTTTGTATTGTTCTTCTCTTTTTGTTTATAACGTCAAATATAAACATTTTTTCAAAAAACCGAAACTTCACAGCAAAACAGACCAATATTTCGATGAGGTATGCAAAATATCAGATAAAAATGTTCAACTGTGCGGCCGGAAACTGGAATACCGTTTTATGGTGGCTTTATCTGGTGGCTTTTGATTGGTTGCGGAAATTTCTGCGACCAATTAAGAGTTAAGGGACACCGATTCAAATAAATATCTTATGCTAGAAATTGATCTTTTGTTCCTACTTATTTTTATATTTTCCAAGCTGTATGTCAAAAGAAAATACTAAACTAGACCGTCACGCCGCGGCGTGAGAAATGAAGAAGGCGGCGCGCCGTCGCGGCGCCGATCAAAATTGCTCGAATCGCCGCCGGGGGTCAAAAGTCTGTGGGTAGAACCCTCTACTAGAATCATATGGGAAAATTTTAATTTTTTTCCCACCCTGAAATTCAACATTTTCTAAAAGATTTCTTGTTGGATAAGGTTACGTAAATCTGTAGTAACGATTCCCGTTAAAGATTCATCATTATGTTGAAGATTCACAACATTCTTAAATCGAAACTAGTCGCACAAGTAGCCTTCAGAAAACTCCAGGTTATGTTCTCAGCCCTATAATAATATTCGCAAATTCCCCGAACCCACCCCTAGCACTTTCAACAAATCATGTCTCAGGGTTTCACCACGCAAAACATCCGTTAAATTGAAAAATTAAAAATAGTCACACAATTCACCTTCACATAACATCTAGTTATATTCTCAACCCGGCAAAAATATTCAGCAACCCCTGAAATTCACCCTTTGCTTATTTAGAAGGCGATCCCGAATTTAGCGATGCATATAGATTTGCAACTTGTGCCATTAATTCAAAATAAACTAATGGTCCTATCTTGAAACCAAGGGTATCACTGGATTCCAAAACAATTTGAAGGACATTAGTAGATACCTTACTAAGATTGCTCCAAATGTTTTTCCTAATATTGCAATAAATAAATTATGTGAAATATTTTCAATGTTATGAACATTTTTGAAAGTTTAGATTTCTAATTAGCCCATTTCTTATAAATAAAACTAAAAGCCCTATAGGAGAAGAAAAGCTCATCCTGGAATCGCCTCGGCAATAATATCAAATTTATTTTTATAATTCAAATATAAATTGAGCAGTTTATCATTATTTATAAATCATATTTAATAAATTGTGAATATCAGAATGTCTATATTTTAATTTTCGCTTGCTTTTTCGGAGAAATGATGCCCCACAACTTTACTGTTTCTTTGACGATTGCAGCCATAGAAAAATTTACTTTCAAATTTACAAACAGCAGAGTTGTAGCGAATATTTTTTCCGAAAAAAGCCATAAATTAGTGAAATTCAACTAGGGGTGGTTTTTCGGGGTTGTTAATTTTGGATAAGGGCCCGGACGGCGCAAAATTTTCCTATCACAGTCAGGTTTTTTTCCATACAGGGGGTTGTTATTGAGGGTTGAAGAGGGTTGCAGATATTTGCAGAAATTAAGACGAAAAGATTAGACCCGCATAAAGTTGAAATTGGATGATGGACAGGCTGGCGAAATATTTCCCTTGCCCCACCAATTTTTTTTTTTTGGAAAATCAGGTACTTTCTGTGTTGCAAAAATTTTAATGCTGATGCCATAAATTTGCATAAATTCTACACTAAGTATTAGGGCCAAGAAAAAATGAATTTTCGTGGTAGCTGTATAAGCGAAATGATCCTTGCAAAAACAATAGGACTTAAGTTTCCTCATAACGAGTGGGTCACGTGACCAGATTCCTACCTTACCGACTATTTTTATTTCCTAACTTATTTTCACACGAAGCGCCACATCAAGTTGAAAATTTGGAATACTAAATAAGAAGCACTAAGAAACGTGGGTCTCGTCCTGAATTTTTATAATTATGAAAAAAGGTTTTTTTGTAAATAATTTTTTTTTGCTTTTTTCATGATTATTAAAATTTAGGACCAGGCCCACCTTTCTTAGTGCTTCTTACTTATTATCCCAAATTTTCAACTCGATGTGGCTATTCTTGTGAAAATAAGTTAGGAAATAAAAAAGTGCCGGTAAGGTAGGAATCCGGTCACGTGACCCACTCGTCACATGGCCTTAAAGCTTGAAATAAATTTACCAAAATATGGATATATTATATTATTATATTTACCAATAGAATTGAGAACAACGGCCAAGGATAAGACTAGAGTGCAGATAATCCTCATTATGTCTAATTAGAGAAAAAACTGATTGATATATTAAGGAAGAATTTAGTTAACAACGTAACTAATGAATATTCTACTGCTTCATTAGCTTATATTGTCTACACAATAGTCATTATCTCTGGGATTAAAGGCTTTAAGCTTGTCCTTCTGATTTATTTAAATTTGATAAGAGGCAGATCCAGCGAAAAAAATTTCGTTATAAACACAATTAAAATTCGTGTTTGGTCTGATGATTTAGAAATTACTCAGGGAAAAACAAGGTTTTTCGAGACAAAGGTATAACAGTAAACCCCAGAGATATTCCTTATCTAAAGGTGGATAAGAGAGTTGCAAATAATTGAAAACTACAATTATCCGGTGTTGGCTAATTTTTATTAAATAAAAATATCCCTAGGAACTGTGGCTAGTTTTAAAAGAAAATCTCTATGTGGGTTTCAAAAAGTAAGAGGTTAAAAATTATACAAATTTAACACTCATTTCAGGAAAAGTGATATTATATTCAGACAAATGTGAAAATTACGCAAACGTTTTTAGCCGTTTTTGACAGAATTTGCACTTTTCTCTTTTGCCACAACATTTAAAATGACTGAAAAAAGTTTCAGTAATATACTTTTGCAGTATACTTTCTAGAGAATCATTCACGATTAGAGGTTAGGATTATAGTATTCTACTACACAATTTTACTATTTTTCTACGTTCAAAAATGTAATGCCTTCACTTCTACAAACTCATATTATATTTTTATATTCGCGATATGCATCCACACTCGAACCTTTAATAAATATTTAGTCAAATGTTAAAGATTTTGATCTCTTATGACTTATGGACATGTGACCATGTGGTAGGCTGGCAGGAAACTTCTGTCATGGCGCCAGACAATGTGCATCGCCTGTGACGCGCGGCATTCAGACGGCAATTCAAAATACGCGTGTAGTTTGATTTTGAAATACTTGAAGTTTTGGGGATAAGGAAATCCCCAATTTGTTAACTGAACTTATATTTTTCCACACAAAAATTCGTAAGCAGCAAGTTTGAAAAATCCTATATATATGAATGAGCAAGCTCGGATCGAGGTACACAGATAATTAACATATTCATTTAATATGATAGAATTTAACAATGTATGGAAAATTTCGCACTTTTGAAACAGTTTATCGAGTGTGAAGCGGAAGACAAGGCACTTTCACATGAGCTGAGTGGTTATTTCGATCGAAGAAAAAAAATTCACTGTTCAACAACTTTTTCACGGTCATTGAAATAACAAAATTTTTTTTCTGAAAGCTTAGCAGTTTTTAATTTGAAGTAATAAAAATTTAACTTCCAGTTAAAGCATTCAAAGTGCAACTCTTCTGAATTCATAACTTTTTAAATTGAAGATTAAAAAAATTTTCTTTTAGAAAATTGTAATTGAAACGCTTAATAATTTAGACGTTTGAAATATGTATAACTTTCAATTTTTTTCACTCTTACTAATTAAGTTAATGATTGGGCCAAAAATCAGGTTGCCAGGAAAAAGGTTTTCTTTTAAAAAATGGTTTTAAAGATTTGAGCCGTAATAAAATTTACCTTTAAACTTTGAAACAGAAGATTTGTAGAAAATGTCCTTCCCGAAAACATAACCCAATAATTTATCGAAATTCCAATGGTTTTCTGGAAAATCTGGTCCTTCAAGTGTTTCACAAATTTATATTTTGGTGCTATAAATTTGCACAAATTCTGCACTGAGTATTAGGACAAAGATAAAGTGAATTTTCGTGATATCTGTACAAACGAAATGATCCTCGCAAAAACAATAGGACTGAAGTTTGCTCATAAAATCAAATTGCTCTATTTTTAGATTTTTAAATAATATAGGATTAACTTGAATAATGTAGACTTAGTTTACCTCCATTGATTTTTCCTTTAGTGAGGTTGGGAATGTGGTTAAAAAATTTAATATTTCGAAGCACTTTCTTGAAAATCGTCTTTTTATAATTAAAGAATATTTCAATATAAATGTTTTGCTATTAATTAAACATAACACTCGTAAATGTAAATAGAAATTTTGTATTTCTAAAGTATTTACATACAGAAAGTATTATTTTAGAAAAATTTTCGAATGTGATGCATAACCAACTTTTTTACATCTCATCAATATTCAACAGCGATTTTTGTAAGGAGAATAAGATACCTGTTGATAAGAAAATTAAATTTTAAGATCATCCATAGACAATATATCGCATTACATTCTTTTTTTTCGTAAAATGGATCGCAACACCGATCAGACTATCTATTCTAGAATGATCTGTTTTTATGAAAATATTAGAAGCATTTAGTGATATTAAAGTAGGTATCAACGACTTTACATTCACCGAAAGTGAAATTAATCAGTTTAAAACATATGGTAATTAATTTAATTATTACAAAAAAATTGATTATGTTGCAAGAACGTAACTTGCTTCTCAACTCACATAAGATTGTCTGTTAAATCTATAAGAACATGTTGGAAAATGAATCGAGTCTTTTTCTCTGAAGAGAAGGCAATTAGTGCGCACAATGATCTAGTGTAAACCTAGCATATCCTGCATTTTCGATGTATGAATGCATCCTTTATACTAATTTCGTCATTAAATTATGTAAAATTAACAATTAATCATGACTGAAAACTAAACAACGAAATGTTCATTGATATACTGGCTTTGTTACAATTGTATTGACCATTTCAAAATCTATGCTTCTTTTCAATTCATAAAATCAAGAGCAAAGCTTACTCTTCAAATTTGGAACAAGAATATGGATGAATATTGCCGCATTACCGAGTAATCATTTCCTATTCAAAAAATTCAACAATAAATTTGGTTTAAAACATTGTTTCCATAATGAAATTATATAACATTCATATTCAATAGATTATAACTGCATAACGTTTATATTCAGTAATAAAATAACAAGTTGAACGATTATATCCAATATCCGATTATTATTGTCAAAATCATATTATAAACAAACCTAATATTTCTTAGATTATTTGTGAAGATCAGATTTGTGAGGAACAATGCAAAAGACCAAGATGAGCTGTATGCATCAACATTCGCACAACAAACAGGCACACGTCAATTAAAAGGCCATAAATTAATCAACAAGCCAACCACAAGAACAGACCAGATTTACAGTTCCATATGTTTACAAAATGCTGGTACCTACACTAGTCATCTAAATCATTTAGGTATTTTGACCTACTTCTTTCTATGCAACGGACACCAGAATCTTCGCGAAAAAACAAAATATTCGATACAAAAACGATAAATAACTTAATCAAGATGCCAGATGTAGGAGGATGAGCCTCTCACAAATAATGAATAAAACACACGCAAACTTTATGCTCCAATACGCTTGAGAAGGTGGAGGGCAGGACGGAAATAGGAAACGGGGGTAGCAGGGACGAGATTAAAGGTATTTGGGAGAGGGTAGGGAATATGATAGAAGAGAAAGTGAGAGAGCGTAGAAATGAAAAGGTGGAGAGGGCGGATAGGGAAAGGATAAGGGCAATGGAGTTGAGAATGGAGAGAAAGGAGAAGGCAGACAGGATAAATAATATTGCGATAAGAGGGTTGAAGCTGAAGAGCGGGGAAGAATAGGAGGGCATGGAAGCGCTGCTACAGAGCATAGGGTGGGATAAAGGCAGGGTAGGGAAAGTTGAGTTGGAGGGAAGAAAGGAGAAAGAAGTGGCGGCTGTTGATTTGGAGAGCTGGGAAGAAAAGTTGGGGATAGTGCGAAATAAAAATAGGATAAAGGATAAGAGAGAGAAAGGAAAGGCTAGTGGGGGAATTATAACGGGGGTTAGAGATGGATTAGAGGAAGAAGCTCACAGAGAGGAAGCGCAGAAGGCGGTGAAAATGAGGGGAGTAAAGATAGGAGGGGTAACGTGTAACTTTGTGACAGTGTACAATAAGGATGGGATGGAAAGAATTAAAGAAAGGGTGGCAGATCTGCTAGGTGAAAGAGAGGAGGGGTATGGTGGTACTGTGTGGGGACTTTAATGCGAGGATGGGGAGGGAAGGGGGCCTTTACAGGTAAGTGGAAAGCTTCGAAAGGGATTCGAAGGATAAGTTAATAAATAAGGAGGAGGAGATTCTAAGGGACTGGATGGAGGATAGAGGCTGAGCAGTGGCAAATGTTATGGCAACTGGGGACGAAGAGGGAGAATACACATATATGGGGCATAATTTCTGAAGTGTACCCACCTCGAAAATAAAAGTTGTCCGATCGGGCTAAAAATTGGCCCAATTGTAGTCCTATTAGATAGTACTCCTCACACCAAAAATTAATTCATTTTGATAATTATTTATCAAAGTGGAGGGGGTACAATTTTGTGTTTTTTAAGAAAAGCTTTACTTTCAAACGTTTGTAACTTTTGTCCTATTGCCTTAAACAAAATTTCATTTGAAATATTTTCGATAGAATTTTTTTCAAAAATAAATTTAACTTTTTTTCAAACTTGGGCACTTTTTTTTTTCTTCAAAATATTTTTAAACGAAAGCTGAGATTTTTTCCTATAAGACCTCCAATTTTCAGAGTGGCAAATTAATTTGTCTTTGAGTAATAGAACGATACGTAAACAAGATGCCGTGATAGGGCGGGTGGCGCGCGATTTTCCCTAGTGCGCTCACGCCGAGGATCGTTGTGCAACGGTTTAGTGCCAGTTTTTTAAGTTAAGTAATATTATATGCTGCTAGAATAACTGTTCTCTGCATTTTCAGGGTGAATTAACAAAGGCCTGCATTATTGTAAGTGTAAAATTAATTGGGAATATGCTTTAAAAATTAGAAGTGAGAATATACATCTTTTAAATTTACATTTTTCTTCAAAAACCTGAAGGAAAATTTATTGCCTGGGGAGTTTTTGATTTGCTTCGATTTTGCTGAGAATCACGCCTTCATAATCCAGAATGTAGCGCAATGATAATTTAGCTCATGACATGGTGGCTGTTCACGAGTATCAAAAGATAATAGTAGAATTCTTGAAAACTCATTTCAGGCCAAGTAAAATCTACTATTTCACTGATGGTACAGGGCAAAATTTCAAAAAAAGGAGTAGCTTTGTTAATCTCCAAGCCCATGAAGGAGATTTTGGTATCCAAGCTGAATAGCACTTCCATGGAACATCTCATGGTAAGGCTGCATGTGATGGTATGGGAGCGAATATAAAGAGACAAGCAGTACGTTCAAGCTTACAATGTTCTCCGAAACATCACATGCTCACTCTCCATGCTTTGTTTCAGTGGGCAAACAGTAACTGTAAGGAAACCGAAATTTTTTTCAGCAGCAAAGAAAATCACGCCTTAGCCACCGAGTGACTGAAAACCAGATTTGACAAAGCTGTCATGATGCCAGATACATTACAGTACCACGCTTTCATTCCCACTCAATATGGAAAACTTCAACTCAAGAAGTTTTCGTCCTCTGAGAAATACGACATCTTCTCGAATGGCAAAAAACAAAAACCGCAAAAGAAGCCTGCAAAGAAAACAACTGTTGAAACTATCGCCAAAAAATCGAACAGAAAGACAGATAATATTACCATGTAATATTACTTAACTTAAAAAAACTGGCACTAAAGCGTTGCACAACGATCCTCGGCGTGAGCGCACTAGGGAAAATCGCGCGCCACCCGCCCTATCACGGCATCTTGTTTACGTATCGTTCTATTACTCAAAGACAAATTAATTTGCCACTCTGAAAATTGGAGGTCTTATAGGAAAAAATCTCAGCTTTCGTTTAAAAATATTTTGAAGAAAAAAAAAGTGCCCAAGTTTGAAAAAAAGTCAAATTTATTTTTGATTTTCAAAAATTTGGGTCAAATTTTGATTTTTTTCAAAAATCGTTATTGCCACCAGAAAGCGTGTGAAAAATTCTATCGAAAATATTTTAAATGAAATTTTGTTTAAGGCAATAGGACAAAAGTTACAAACGTTTGAAAGTACGGCTTTTCTCAAAAAACCCAAAAATTGTACCCCCTCCACTTTGATAAATAATTATCAAAATAAATTAAATTTTGGTGTGAGGAGTACTATCTAGTAGGACTACAATTGGGTCAATTTTCAGCCTGATCAGACAACTTTCGTTTTCGAGGTGGGTACACTTCAGAAATTATGCCCCATATGTAGGTAAGGTGGGGTATCCTTGATAGACTATGTAGTCATGAATATGCAAGAGTGGGAGGAGATGGAGAGATTCGCAGTAGAAGGGAGGGTAGAATCAGTTCATCAGCTATTAGGGTTGTGGATAAGGGGTGAGAGCGGCGGAAGGCAAGGTGGAGAAGAAGTGTCGACGGGGGAGAGGGTTAGCTGGACGAGGGAGGCGATAGAGAAGTATAAGGAGAAGTTAGGGGAGGTACGCTTCGAAGGGGAGGCACTGGAAGATATATGGGAGGATTTAAAAGAGAAAGTGAAAGGGTGCGTGCAAAAGAAGGTATTCAAAAAGAAGAAGAAAGGAATAATGAAGCCGTGGTGGGTTAGGGAATGTAAAAAGATGAAAAGGAAGGTGAAGAGGAAGTATAAGAAGTGAAAAGAGGGTACTGCGAGAAGGGAGGAGTACGTAGAAATGAGGAAGGGGTTTAGATTGATGTGTAAGAAGAAAGAACAGGAAAAGGAGAAAGAGCTGGAGGAGGAGTTAGGAAATGTTGAAACAGAGGGGGACGTCTGGAAAATAATAAATAGGTTTAGGAAGCGTAGAGTAGGGATAAGCGAGAAGATAGGGAGTGAGGAGTGGAGGGAGTTTTTTAAAGAATCATTTCAGGGCTCGGATTCAGGGAAGAAAGATGATGGGAGTAGAAGAACGGGGGAGGCAGAGATGGAGGAGTTGAATGACGAGGAGATAAAAAAACCGATAAGGAAGTTAAGAAGGTGAAAATCAGTAGGGCTGGATGGCGTAGAGAACAAAGCATGGCTGTTTAGTACATAAGAGGTTAGGGAGAGGCTGAAGGAGGTAGTGAAGAAAGTATGGAGGGCGTGGGATTCCCACGAGGGTGGAGAGAAGGGTTAATAGTGCCTCTGTATAAGAAAGGAGATAAGGATAGGCAGGAAAATTATAGAGGGATTACGCTAATGAATACGGCGTATAAAGTATACGCGATGGTGGTGGCGGAGAGGCTGCGGAAGGATGTCGAGGGGAAAGGAATATTGCCGGAGACGCAGGCGGGCTTTAGGGCAGGTAGGAGTACTATCGGCAATATCTACGTTCTGCAGCACGTGGTGGATAGAGAATTAGCGAAGAAGGGTTCGAGAGTGTACGCGTTTTTTGTGGATTTAAAAGACGCGTTTCCGTCGGTGGATAGGGGGAGGTTGTAGGAGGCGATGAAGGATAGGGGAGTGGAGAGAGGCCTGATCGAGAGGGTAAGGGAGATATATGAAGAGACTAAAGATAAGGTAACAGGAAGGCAGGGGATCTCGGACGGAGTCTGGATGGATAGGGGGTTAAGACAAGGGTGTCTGCTTAGCCCACCGCTTTTTGCGATTTTAATTGAGGATATGGAAAGTAAGCTGGAGGCAGGAGTGGTAGGAGGAGTCAGGATAGGAGGGGTTAGAATTTGGTCACTAGCGTATGCAGATGACATAGTGTTGTTGGCAAAAAGCGAGGAGGCCTTAAAGGAAATGATGAAGAGGTTGAGAAGATACATGGATAAGAACAGGTTAGAACTGAATGTGGAAAAGTCCAAGATTATGGTGTTCATAGAAGGAGGGAGAAGGGATAAGGGAGGGGAGTGGAAGTGAAAGGGAAAGGCGGTGCAGGAGGTGAAAGAGTTTTGTGTACCTGGGCTTCTTGTTTCGGAGGAATGGCGGAGTGTATGGTCACATAAAAGAGAGAGTGAGGAGGGCAAATGTAGTGATGAGGCAGGTGTGGGGGTTGGGAAAGAAGTTATTCGCAGATGATTTTGGAAGGAGAATGAAATCGTTTGACTCACTAGTGATCCGTGTGCCATTGTATGGAGTAGAGGTGTGGGGGTGGAAGGAGTGCGAAGATTTAAATAGGACACAGGAAAGGTATGTAAAGTGGACACTGGGTCTGGCAAGGAATACGCCTAATTATATTGTGAGGAGGGAGACGGGGAGAACTAGTGTAGGGATTCTAGCGGGAAGTCGGGCGTGTACATAGGAGAAGAAATTTTTGGAAGAGGGGGGAAGTAAGCTGGTTAGGGAGTGTTGGTGGGAGAAGGAGAACAGGCGAGGGGGTGGGAAGATGGCGGTTGAAAGAGAAAGGTATTTTAGAACGAATGGACTGCAGATGGATGAAGTGAGAAGGCTGCATGAGGAAGGAAGGAAGGTATATGAGTTGGTTAAGAAAAACGGCATGGAGAGAGAGAACACAGCAGGGGCAGAGAGAATAAGAGAGAGGAGCACTGGTTGGAGCAGTGCGTAGAGGTGGAAAGGAGTGGGATAAGCATGGAGATATTGATGCATGAAAGGGGGGACAAAAAGGCAGTAGCATGGGTGAAGGGAGTCTTGGGTAAGATGGAGAAAAAGAAAAGTAAGAAGGAAGAGGAATGTAGAAGGAAAGATTGTAAATAGAGGAGGAAGTAAATATAAGTAAATGTAAATATTGTAAATAGTAGATAAGTATTAGGTATTATCCGCACAGGCAGAGTTTGGTAATGCGAGGCAAAGCAGGAAAATAGGGAAATGCGTGCGAGGCGAGTCGAAGCGAGGAAGACAAGACGATAAGAGCGAGCGGCGTTAGAGATAAGGTGTGGAAGGATGGAAGTGTAAGCAAGTCAATTTTTTAAGGCCAGCAGGCTGAAAAATAAACTTTTATCTATCATCTACAAAGAGATACCATATATTTTGGTAACTGCGCCATTCTCCATATTTGGGCATATCACGATTCCTAATCACTGATTGGCTATCCTACCTATTTTTAATTACCCCTTTGGTACATAGGAATGAATATAATTCATAATAGCTACGACGACACTTTCCGTGTATGGGCATACATACCATATTTATATAAAGCGGTATACGAATTTTACAGAAACGTTATCAAAACCATTTCAATATCCTGTGTCTACTGAGTGTGTATTAATAATATAAATTTTTATTCAGAAACTCATATAATTTTGTTACTTCTGCACAGTTTTATTGTATGTGTACCTCAGATTTCGATACTGATTACCCCCTCGTCTTAATCTGATTATTAAGATTCGTATTACATTTAAAAGACAATATTTCCTTCATATCCTAAAAATGGGCTAAGTTTACGCTGATCATGTTACTGTTGTTGAGGTGATTTCAAAACTGTGGACTTTTAGAAAAGACTTACCAAATTTTCTTACATGCCGGGATTTTCAAATCCCGGTACACTCATTTCTATTCCCTGAAATCCTTGAAAAAAACTGTAAAATATTCCTTTCACATATATTCACTGAGTTCTCGTGAATTCCAGTGAAGTGTCTGATATTCTGTAAAATCTAATCAAATCGTATGAAATACTTTCAAAACCCATAAAATCTATGGCATTACCTTGAAACCCCTTAAAATCTTTGAAATCGTTTGACATCCCTTTGAATACTTTGAGGCTCCTTTAAATCATGAAAATCCGTGAAATTTTGAAAATCTAAAAAAATTTGATGAAATCCTTTTAAAATTGCTCTACTTACATGACAATATTGTGAAATTCCTTCACAATAGTGGAATCATAAGGAATTATTTCAGATATTAGTAATTCCTATGAAATAACTTGGAATTGCTTGCAATACATGAAATCAAATGCAATTTTTGAAATCCTGTGAAATCTCTTAAAGTAAGGGATGATTCAGGACTCCCTCATACTCACCTTATGTGTGCAAAGTCTAAAGTAGCTCCACTCAGCAAAATGACCTTAGCGTGACTCGAATTGGATGGAGCAAATCTTTCAACTAAACTATACCAATCTGTGGAGCAGTCCCTCAAGCTAACCATAGAAGGAATCTACTTGTGGACCGATTCTACAATTGTATTGGCTTGGATCAGCAGTCCTTCAGGACAATGGAACACATTTGTAGCAAATAGAGTTGGGGAGATACAACGAACAGTTCCTGGTGCAAGTTAGAAACACGTCAGATCTAAAGATAACCCAGCCGACATTTTATCGCGAGGCACTGAGCCATAATATTTAAGGGATGTTTGTGGTGGCACGGGCCGAAGTGGTTAGCCGAAGATCAGGATAAATGGTTCATCGAAAGCTTCATTACTCTGTCCGAGATTCCAGAGAAGAAAAGGGACATATCTTTGCTTACATGCTACGCTTCAAGCATAATAGTCACCATCCTAACGAAAAATTAACGGGTTTCTTGACAGTAGACGAGCTTGATAAATCTATGATTATCTTGATAAAGTTACGCCAGGAGCAAGCTTTTTTACCTGAGTTAAAGTCTCTTCAGAAAGGAAAGCCTCTTGATTCTCATGCCAAATTACTTTCTCTTAACCCATTCTTGGATAAAAACATCATCAAGGTTAGTGGACGACTGGATCATGCTGACATTCTGGAATCGCACAAACACCCAGTTATTATACCTAAAAATCATCGTCTTACCCAGCTCATCGTAATGGACAAACACCATCGGAATTTACATATTGGCCCTAGAGGGCTTTTGTCCATATTACGTTTAAGATTCTGGATCATAAACGGTCTGAGAGTCGTCAATAATCTGCTTAGAAGATTCCTGGTCTGCTTTAAGGTAAAGCCAACTAACCTGCAGCAGTTAATGGGAAACTTACCAGTTGAAAGGATTACACCTGCTAGACCTTTCCTTAATTGTGGAATCGATTTTGCTGGACCCTTTACCATACTCATCTCTCAATGTGACTGGAGAAGCATATTTTTCTGTTTTTGTATGTATGGCGTCTAAAGCAGTACACATTGAAGTAGTTTCTTCGCTTAGTACTTCCGAATTTTTGAATGCTCTAAAAAGATTCATCGGTAGGCGACGAAAGAGTTCCCACATTTTCACCGACAACGGAACAAACTTTGTGGGGGCTAGCAAAGAGTTAAGGTCTATTTATGAATCTATCCTGGCTGCTGACGCTTGAAACGAAATTTGAACTTTTCTTGCATCTCAATTCATTAAGTGCAGTTTTATCCCTCCTCTACCTCCTCACTTTGGAGGACTGTGGGAGGTAGAAATAGAAGCGATTTTGAATTCCCGGCCTTTGTGTGCTATGTATAATAATCCTCGTGATCTCAACCCGCTAACTCCCGGGCATTTCATCCTCGGAGGGCCTTCAACTTCTCTTCCGGATCCCGATTATCGGAAAGTTCCGTAAAATCGGCTCACTAGATACGGACTTTTGATTCAGCTGAAGGAACAGTTTTGAAAAAGATGGTCTTCAGAAAATCTTTCTTAGCTGCAGCAACGACCAATGTGGAAAAAATTACAACCAGGACAATTAATACCGGGGATTTGGTCCTACTCAAAGAAGCAAATACCCCCCGTCTGACTTGGCGAACTGGCAGAATCGTCGAGGTGTATCCGGGTAAAGATGGATTGGTCAGGGTTGTTGAGGTGAGAATAGCCAATGGAAATATCTTAAAAAGGTCGTTACCGTCGATTTGTATCTTGCCTTTCGAACTTGATTAGACAAGCTTTGATTTATATTCTTAATTCACAGTAGGTAGTCAGTTTTTCTTTTTTTTTTTTTTTGCATGACAGTGTTATAAACTTCGGATTCCATTTTTTTCGGCTTATAATTTACTTTCTTCACGATTGTTTGTTGAAAGCATGAGCTTTCAAGCCCGGCTATTATGTTCAATTTTAAATTTTAATCTTTGCCGCCAAGCATCCAACGCCATCTGGTTTTCAATTTAGTTTTATAGTATTCAGGGACTATAGTATTAGTCTAGTTTTAGTTAATGCTTGTGATACGTGCGGTTGGACGATATGCTGTAATAATTTCAAGTTTGAATATATCTTTTTTTGAAACGTGCATTACGCCTTTTTACACACAAGAAAATAAACCTACAATTTCATATTGTACAAATCGTATTATCGACTTCAGCGATTTATAACTCTTTTGATACCAGAAAAAAAGGTTGTCTTCTACAGGTTGAAATTGGAGAAAAAATATATTTAGTTTTCACCTTCATTCATAAAAAAGAATGATTATGATAACAAATTAACGCACACGACGAAGCTCGAATTTTTGGCTTCGCAGAAATTTCCAGAATTCCCGTAATATTTGTTCGTGTCCTTGGTCCAGATTTAAAGATTATGATTTGGTCTTGATTTTATAAATTAAGAAAAATGTTGGGAAAACTTTGCTCGTTTTGATTCTTATCAAATTTAAATATCTCAGAAGGACAAGCTTGACGCCTTTATTATAAGAGATCACGACTCAAGTGCTCATTATATAAGCCAACGAAGCAGTGGCATATTCATTAGTTACATTCATAATCCAAATTTTTATTAATACAGTAATCAGTTTTTGCTCTGATTGGAAAATATGAGGATTGTCTGGATTCTGGTATTATCCTTGGCCGTTATCCTCAATTCTATTGGTAAATATAATAATATAATATGTATATATTTTGGTAAATTTCTTTCAAGATTTAAGCAGATCAAAAATTTTGCAATTGAATGTGCACGAAGCAACTTTACACGTACCCAACTGTGTTAAGTCATATCTATGCACGTGCACATATGGTACCCTCCAAGCTGTGCAAGTTTCCGTATAATCAACAAAGTGCATACAGCACTTATAGACAAAAATCCATAAAAAATAAACCATTAGTGGTTTTTGAAAAAAAAATGCAAAATCAAAAAAATCGAGCAAGTTATATTCTTGCGACATAATCAATCATATTAAAAGTAATTACATTATTACATATAATTTTAAACTGACTAATTTCACTCCTGGTAAATCTAAAGTAGTTTACACCTATTTGAAAATCATGAAATTCTGCTAATATTCTTATAAATCCGTAACTTTCCAGAATAGATAATCTGATCAGTATTGCGGTCTTCGAAATCAATTTCCTTATGAGCAGATTTTCATATACTTCTTACAAAAATCGTTTGTTAAATATTGATCAGATGTAAAAAAGTGGTACATGCAGCACATCAGTAAATGTTCTGAAAATAATGCTTTCCATCTAAGTAGGCATGAAATTTAAAACCGAATTAGAACGCCCTAAAAACTTTCCTTGGACGTAAAAGTCAAAACACATTATTTATAATTATTATACCATTAAGCCACATCCCACAAAGTTATCATGTGAAGATCTCCACTCGGGTCCATTAGTATCCCGGGTCTATTGTTTCAGGCATCTTTCACTGTGCTGACACTCTTCATCATGCATTCCTTATAAACTATTTGTCGCTACACTTTTCTGTCCTGGCATTTTCTCATGCAAGCTCTTGTGCTTCCAAGCTTTCTTATGTCTCTTCGAATTAGGGTATCATTCACACATTATAACCATTCTTTCATCAGTCTGCCTCTGGGTACGCTGCCATTAACTTTACCTTGATATACTTGTTTCGTCAGTCGTTCATCCTTCATTCTCTCAATAAGCAATCTAAACAAATTTCCTTTATACCTGTCAAATAGTGCATCATCTATACCACATTCTTTGAGGATTCCTACGTTACTAACTTTCTCCATTAGCTTTTTACTGCACACCGTCTACAGGTATTGCATGCCAACTGCCTTAATTTTACTGTTATTATTTTCTTGGTATGTCTAGGTCTCGGTACCGTACAGCAGAGTGTTTGTAAATATAGAATTATATACCGCTATTTTAGCTTTACCTGATATATTTTTACTTCTGACAATGGATACCGCTCTGCCGATAAACTTAACTTCATTTATACGCCTCTCTATATCTTCATCTATTTTTCCGTCATAACTAGATAAACTTGTAATTCAATCACTTACAATGTTATTAGCATTTTTATAGATTTATTACATTCAAAGACCAAAAATATAAGCAAACCAAATATCAACAGAAGGCTACATCATTAAGCAACACCCCAGCACTCTGTAGTCAATAATTAATAAACTTTATTGTTTTATCTCCTCTACGCTGACTCCTTGCTACGACAGGATCTAGCCATGGATTTCCGATTTTTTATTCTTTATAAAGAAAACTAAAAGCCCTATTGAAAAACTAAAGATACCCCTGGATTCATTTTGGCCATATCCTTAGGCGCTCTTCTTTCCATTCTGCTTTTGTTACCTATTTGTCTCTAATGTGCCGAGAAAGAAGGTAGTTAGGCATCTAATTTTGATTTGTGAGCTCTTTTGTGTTCTGAGTTTCTAAATGAAATGGTTCATAAGAAAGTAGATTTCATTACGATCTGAAAAGAATTTTTAAAATAGAGACACTAAGTTCAAGATTCGTGCCAATCTACAGGGTTGCCTATGAACATAATTAGGATTTCTTTTAATTGAGACATACATGTTTACGTCAAAGCATCATAAGATATCTATGCCTTGTTTAAATATTGCACAAAGGATGTTTTGAAATTATCAATTTTTAGAAATCTATGCATTTTTTGGAATATTACTTTTCCTACTGTAACATGACTCTTTTCTGAGCATTTATTTAATCAATTTTTCATGATTCCTGGATTTATAAGGACAACTCTCTTCTAATTATTATTGATTTTAGTCTCTAAATTTAGTTGTATGGACTTCTCCTCTCATGAATTTTGATTCATGAGAAAGTGGATCGTTCGACGATTTATTGTGTCCTATAATCAGGAAATTGCTCCCGAGTATGCACATCGGTACCAATCCTGTGAGGACGATAAACTTAAAACGAAATACCTGATTATTCACAACAATTATAAAAGGTTTCCGATTAGCATCAAAATTGACTTCACATTTTTCTTGTCTCAACCCTTGAATTTTAAAGTAATTTTTCAAAAGGAATTCTCTGGAGATGTATGTAGCTGTCACCTAATTCAGTGTTGATGGTTGCTCGAATTTCAAAAATTTCTCATCTTAAAATTTTAGGTTCTTTCATCTTTAAATTTTCATGAGGAAAGAGCCCACAGAAGCGAGAATCAAATTGCCTTTATAAATTCACGATTTATCAAACCTTGCTTTCTTCAACCAAATTTCAATTTCATTTTATCTTATTTTCAATTAACCATTTGATTCAACAAGTTTCTTTTTTGATTCTGTTTTTCGTTGATATTCGCCTATAATATTTTCGCAGCCCGGATTCGCGTTTTCTAAATAACTCTCTTAAATTATCCTCTCCCAGAGGAAACACTGTGACTCCATTTATATGATGAATTCACAAATACAACTCTATTTGGATCTATTTTGGGAATTTTACCAATTCCTAAGATCTATTTGATTTTTATTATCGAGAATATTGACTATTGATGCATGTGACTTATATAACTCTTTCGCACAGGAATTTGCAAGAGTCACTCAGTGGCGTCTTTATGTTTTTTTGTTCACCCGCTCTTAATTAAATTTTATCAATATGGTTAATGACATTGTACTGAACCGTCCATGAAAGGAAAACAGTACACACAATTAGGCCACACCGCACGTGTAAAATGTAAAGGTCTTTCATTATTCGTGGTGCTCCTCTTTGCAAGAAACTACTTATAACAAATTGAAATGCACCTTCATAATATCACTTTAGGAAACTCCTGTTTGGTTACTTATTTGAAACCTCAAATCCTACTCTCAAAATTACACATTGGTAATACATTGGTAAATATTTGCGTATGTACATTTAGAGTATTACTTGTAATGGACCACATCTAATTATGTGTATTATAGTTATTATAGTGCCTGTGGTTGTTATTTTCAAATTAAAATTTTGTTAGCTGTTTTAGTTGGAGGCAGCTGAGATGGGGTTTGATAAATGTACTGAAGGTGGTTTTTGGAGCTGGTGAATGTTATTCCAAGAATAAGGATATCGACTAGAGTCATGGAAAAGTGTCCTGGGTGGTAATTTTTTATTTGAAATTTTTTTGGCAGTTTTATTAGAATGAAACTGAGATGGGATTCATTAAATCTACTAGGGGTAGTTTTTTCTGAACTGTTGAATAATGTTGTGAAGACGCGGATATCTACTAGTCTGGGGAATGTATTTCTTAAATATACTAGGGGTTTCTTTTGGTTCCCGTGTGGGGTTGCTCCCGTGTGTAGTTTCTGGTTCCCCATCGGGCGCCTCCCCAGGTTGCGGATAGCGGAACGCCTCCCAGATATGAGTGGTACCGGGGAAATTAAATACCTGGGGCGGACAAAAAACCAGCTAGGGAAAGGAACCCCGAATAAGAAACCGATGATGAGTGAGTCTCTTCGAAACAAATTACCGCAAGGGAGTAAGAATCTCCCCGCTGCTTCCGATCGGGTGCAAGCCCCGGTGGCCGGTGCTGGTTCCACGGATTTTGGGCGGAACCAAAGAAACTTAGATCGAAGTGTGTGCGAGGAGCTGGGTGGTCCGCTGGACGTCACGGAAGAAGGGGATCTGGAGGACAGACCGATGATCCGGACTTTTTGGGACTTCTCTGAGAGAAAGAAACTTCCAAAAGAAACATGTTTCTACCAGTGATGAATGGAATTCACGACGCAAAGGATGTACTGCGTCGTAGGAGGATGGGGATGAAAACGATGGACTCTACCTATGGGCTCCTGAAAGGCAGCTACCAATATACGATAGGCGAGACAGTTCAGGAAGTTAAGAAAAAGGGTAGGGCGCGGTGTACTGGTCAGTAGGGGCCTACAGACGGAGGACGATTCAGTGGAAACTCCCTCAACCTATTATGGGAAGAGAGTGAGGGAGCCCACTCTGAGTCCCGTTGAGGCAAGCACTTCGATGCCAAGGAAGAAGAAGTTGGGGACCCGTTCTACTGCAGCAACGACCTAAACTCCCAAAAGCGATGAGGAAGACGTGCCTACACTTGCACCCAGAACACCTAAGAAGAAGACCAAGCAGAGGCGAGCTCGACCCGAGGCGGGTTTAGTGAAACCGGCCGAGGGTTCGAGTTACGCTGATGTCGTAAAGGACCTCAAGCAGAAGATGACGATGAATCCTGAACTCCTGTGCGTCAGCTTGTCCCGCGCCAGGAAGTCGAGGTCTTTGACCTTGACACCAGCACGAACGGTGAGGAAGTCGAAGCTGCCATTAGAAAACTGTTTGGCGAGCAGGCAGCAGGAGAGATAAGGGTCAGTCTCACAAAGAGGGCCCTCAGGGGAACTCTGAAGGCTTTTGTGGAGCTGACCGAGGAGCTGGCGACGGAATTGGTACGAGCAGGTCACCTGAAGGTGGGTTGGGTGTCCTGCCGTGTACAAAAGAAGGTGGAAGTTACGCGTTGTTACCGCTGTCTGGGCTTTGGCCATATGGCAGCGAGTTGCAAGGGTCCTGACCGGACAAGAGAATGTTGGAGGTGTAGCGAGGAGGGACACAAATTTGCGGAGTGCGTAAGCACTTCCCAGTGTTACCTCTGCGCTCCTCGAGAGGATGAGCCCCGGACTGACCATCTGCCGGGGACTATGAACTGTGCATAATTTAGGGAGGCAACCCCGTCGAGGAAGCCTCCCAGATGACAACATTAACCAGCCGGGCCCAGCCATGATGTTGAAAGTCGACGATCCCGTTGCGCGACTATTTTGTGCTACTGAGGACGATGCGTACATCATGGCTCGGTCTGGTGACAAATAAAGTCCAAGCTGAATACACCAGAGGGACGCCGAAGCACGGCTTACTGGCCTTACCCCCATGTCCTTGAAGTAATGCAAAAGCGGTTCCGAGGACATGGGTTGACAGGAAGAGAAGGTGAGTTTAGTGGGTATTACCGTTTTTTTTAGGTTGAGTCCCACACTCAGTGCGTAAATGCATTCTCACCTCCTCTATAATAAAAAAAACTAGGGGTGGTTTTTTCTGAACTGTTGAATAATATTGTGAAGACGTGGATATCTACTAGTCTGGGGAATGTGTTTATTAAATAAAGCGGTTTTTAAATCTACTAGGTGTGTTTTTTTTGGGCTGTTGAATATTATTGTTGCTTTTTGCGGTTGCAGAATATTCCAGTGGGGATCAGTATATGTACTAGTGTCTTGGAAAGGTATCTCAGGTGATTATTTTCAATTTGAAACTTTGCTAGATACTTTAGTTGAATCTAGCTGAGACGGGGTTCGTTAAATGAACTCAGGATTTGTTTTTTTTTTAGCAATTAAATATTATTGTAGGCATGGCGATGTCTGCTAGAGTCTTGGAAATGTGTCTGGGGTGATTATTTTCAAATTGTGATGTGCTTAGTTTTTTTAGTCGGAGACAGCTGAGACGAGGCTGGTTAAATATATTAGGGGTGGTTTTTAGGCGTTGCTGGATATTACAGTTGTAAAAACCGAATAAATTCAAAATAAATTATAGCTTATTCTAATGAATTCGAAAGTATTCAAGAAACTTTCCATGAATTCAGAAGTGTTCAAGGGAATTTTGGATAATTGTAGAGAATTCTACGAAATTCCAGAAAATTATATTGAATTCAAGAGAATTCCACTCAATTCACGATATATTTATACTGAATTGAGGAGAATTGTGCTAAATTAAAGAGAGAATTCTACAGATTTCAACAGAATTCTGCCGAACTCAAGAGAATTTTACTGAATTCAAGAAAGTTCAACAGAATTCAAGAGAATTATGCAGATTTTTAGAGGTATCTACTCAATTCAAGATAATTCTATAGAATTCAAAGATAGTTTTACAAATTTCATGAAACTTTTGCTGAAATCAAGAGAATTATACTGCGTTCAAGAGAATTGTTCAGAATTTGAGAGAACTCTACATAATTCAAGATAATTCTACTGACTTCAAGAGAATTATGCTGAATTCGAGATAATTCTGACACATGTTCTGACGGCCATCTAACGCGTGCTTCTGATTGGATAATCATAAATTGGTAATTACTAATTAATTAATAATGTATGCAAAAAAATTTATCATTATTTTTGACTCCATTTTTATTTTAGAATTCAAAAATACAATTTTTTTAAATACTGGAACACCCTGTACAAATAAGTGCACATTTCGATCTTTTTTCTGTGAATATTTGAATTTTTTTAACGAGCGATGTGAACGCGTCGAGTTGATACACGTGCGGAGGAAAAAAATTATTTCATTAGAAAATATATTTATACCTTTATGAACAACTTTCACGCTGAAAGTGTTTTGTTGCTCAAAATTCGCTCGAATCCCCACGGGCTTAAAGATATGAATGCATTATTTATGCTACGTTGCAGGTAGAAATATTAGGGAAGTTAAATTAGGCGAGTTGAAGTGAAAAAAATTGTTTTCCAAAAAACGAGCTTTTCAGCTTTACTTTGAATATGGTAAAAGATACAACTTTTTGTGTGATGAAAATGACACGGAACGTCATTTACGTCAAAAAAATGTATTCCTATATGTATTTCTTGTTTCAGAGTTAAGTTCACAATCCAAGCGTGTGCTTGATGGTGACCCTATTCCTAATGTTCCTCGTTACGAACCTTCTGCTTCTTCTTCTGATAGACATTCTCCAGACACGACTCTTTCTCTTGCCATACCTCATTCTTCTGCCTGGTCTCCTCCACATGCCGAACCACCTCTTCGCGCCAGGTCCAGGTCTCCTCAACATGCCGAGTCATTTCTTCGCGCCAGGTCCAGGTCTCCTCCTCTCAGACAAACTTTTTCACGCGTACTTGGATATAGGTTTGATGAACTTGAATTTATTCGACTTACTCCACACAACAATCTGAATCGCATATTCGAACTTCGAAGATACGTTTTTCCTCCCGATAAACCAATTCACTTAAAAACGAGAAATAATGCCCTAAAGCCCATGCCAACTGGAGAACAAATTGTATTATCAACGACGACTGGTGACGTATATGCAATATTGGAGAAAAAGATACATTCTCAAACGGCTTTTCGTGGAATGTATATAGTTCGTTCTTCCAGGGCAAAACGGGCGAAAATAAACATGAACAGCAGCGAGGTTCAAGAATTGACCAGAGAAGAAATCCTGGATTCTCCGTTAACCAACATGTCAATCACAGGGAGTTTTATTGTATATCGTGTGTGAAGTACAATTCTTCGCACCGATAATCACACAAAAAAACGCGCGCGTTTGTTAGATCTGACGTTTCCGCTCCGTTTTTATGCTTACCCCAACGTTTCCGAAATTTTTTCGTAATTTTCAGTAACAGTAACGTAAAATTCCAAGGGAATACATTTTTTTCGGTTAATTATAATTTGAATACCTATACATTGTATATGTATTAAAGTTATAATTAACCGAAAAAAATGTATTATTATTATTTATTATTATTCTAAATTTGTGAACTTTCCGCAGGCGCGCTTCCTGCTACTACTGGCAAGCGATGTATGAAAAGACCTTTAGTATCATAGGAAAGTAACGCGGAAGGAACACAGGAACGAAATTAGAGGTGAAACATAACCTCTAACCTGTCACAACATGCAAAGGGATCACCGTACTGTGACTTATGCGAAAACGACGCGGCGGCGTCCTTCCGAATCTGAGTCATACCGAGTTTTTTCGTAATTTGCTCCAAAAATTCGTAATTTTACGTAAAATTTGTAATTTTACGTAAAATTTGTAAATTTACGAAAATTTGATCGTAATCCCGATTCAGTAGCAGACATTTGGAATTCTCGGTTACGTTTGCATCTGAAATGTTTCGTAAATTTCCGAAGATTTTTAACAGTGTTCTGCAATTGAAGGTGAAGACATTCACAGTTATAATTTTGTAATTTTAAATTCCCTTTTCATAGAGACTACTTGACCAGGAAAACCGGGAAATGACTGGGAATTTCCGAAAATGACAGTGAATTTCGTTTTGACCGGAAGCTTCACAAATTTTTCGAAGAAAAACCTACCCAATCACTTGTTCGATTTCAACTTTCTTTATGTTTATTGCACTTGTTAACTGTTTCAAAATGTTTTATTTGTTGAATTTTCCATTTTACGCGTACATTTTCAATGTAATTAATTTTATCATGAAGTTTGGAAGACTTAAGATATAGTTTTTTTTTGCAATTGAAGTTTCTCTTGCTGTTGCTATGTACCAATTCATTAAAAATGGTTGAATTTTAGTAAATGATTGGGGTTTTTTTTCGGGTAGAACATTCTTTACAACTCTACTGTTTCTGATGTAAGTTTAAAAATAAATTTTTCTATGCCTAAAAGCGTTGAAAACATTCTTTGAAAGAACACATATTTACAGCAAATAACTTTATTTGACGATTAAATATACCTATTTTCAAAATTGCAAACAGCAGAGTTATAGGAAATGCTTTCCCCAAAAGAGTAAGCCATGATTGATTAAAACTCAACCATTTTGTTAAATTTTTAAGAAGCGATAGTTGAATAAATTAAATTACGAAAAATATTGTTAAATAATCATTTTAATTCGTAGAATCATAGAAAGCTATTTTTTCCAGGAACCTGATTTTTGGCCCACTATTACATCGATTTAAAATTGTTTAGTTGTAAAGTTCCTGGACTTTTGCTTCGAACTCGATAAACTGTTCCTAAAATGCAAAATTTTCTATATTATGTTGAACTCTATTGTATTAAATGAATGTGTTATTAATTTCTGCACCTCAGACCGAGACTGTTTATTCTTACGTTGCAAAATAAAGTACAAATTTTATTCTCTATCATTTTTTTATTTTAGTTACCCTAAGAAATCGATCCGACTACACTGTTCTTCAGAAACATACTTCTCTTATTTCAACTCCTTTTATGCAATTATGTTACACAAATTCACTTTCTTGAATATATGTTTTTAAGAAAATGATTTTTGGAAAAGTACTTCTTTTTAAGTCTTCTTGTGCAATTTCATTACACAATTTGACTTTTTTAAGTTTATTTTTTTGAATTTTCTGTAGAAAAGTAAAGAAAGTAGTATTCTTCGATACAATTCTGCAAAAATAACAACGCCCGCTCAAGTGGGAAGGCGCTGCATGAACCCGATTGTGAGCTACAGGGAACCGAAGATGAACTGCAAGGTGAGTTTTGCGCTTTTCCTCTTGAGCACGCATTGCCATCTTCGCTTAAGAAAAAGTACGTACGTTTCGAAAAATCAGTTTAAAAAAACATTCACTCAAGAAAGTGAATTTGTGTAACATTATTGCATCCAGAGGAGGCTTTGGCAAACAGTACGAGAAAGCCCCCTCAGGCTGCCTGTTGATGGTGTGCAAAAGACACTTTTCCATGGAGGGGTTGCACAAAATACAATTGCTCATTTAGTTATATTTTCTCAATGAATGAAGTAATCTGCTAGTATCGATAGAAAACAAGGGGCGGACTGGCATTTATTATTAGCTAGGAAACCGTATTTCCCCTGCGTCCAATATCCAATAATATCTAGGAGTTGCACATGTCCTACTAGAGTCAAGGAAAGAAGTCGGAGCACCTCACTACTTTTGATTGCAAATCGCCTAAAAAACATCTCTGAATCGTTTAGTAAAAGGCCTCTGAAAGCTTAAAGTTTTCCGAATTGAACAATATGATCAATTTTATCCTACACCTTTTTTGTCAATAGTTAGGGGACAAAACATCCCATAAAACAGGGTTTCTGGACTCCTTTTTTGAGCGTCAACTTCCACGTGTTTCTTCATTTGTTTTTAAGATACACTAACGTCAGAAATTGTCGGAACGATCAGCGAAAGTACTTTTAAAAATCACTGCTGACTTTCTTAGGTCATGCCACAAATTGAAGTCGAGGTACAGAGTTCGAGAAATGTTTGCATGTTTTTTTAAACTTCTCACTACAAACTCAATAATCTTTTTCAAGGTTTTTTAAAAAAGTTTTCCAATTTCCGACGGTAGTGTAAAGTATTTGTAAACAAAGCCCCTTAAAAAGTATACTATCGAATATTTCAAAATTTTGGAAAATGTATTGCATTAAAGAATGTTGAAAGAATATCTGCAATTTTTTTCAGATTTTTACTAAACGTCGTCCTCGTTCTGGGAACAGGCGAAAGTCGACGCTTGAAACAGGAGGCCGAAATCCCCTATTTTTGGGATGTTTTGCCTTCTAACTATTGACAACATATTTTTAGGACAAAAGTGATCATACCGTTGAATTTGGAAGAGTTTGAGCTTTCAGATGATTTTTGTTAGTTAATTCAGAGTTTTTCTTTTGAGCGAGTTGTAATCAAAAGAAGTAAAGGGCCCCGACTTTTGGCCCCAGCTTTCTTAATACTAGTATAGTAATATAGTTTTCTCCAACTGCTTTTCACAGTTCCTATGAAATATATTTTTCTAAAAAGTAAAGATTCTTTCACAAGTTAAAAAAATATCATGTTCTGGGGACACCAATATATTTTTAGGAGCATCCCTAATCCATGTTTTAACTCACCTCACAGATCATACTTTTGACATAAATGAATACATGGTGAATTTTTGATTTCAAAGAGAAAAGTAAAAAGAATATCCTTCTCATGAAGTACAGTTTTCTCCAATTCTATTTTTTTACCGAGAACGACTGAAAATTTGAACTAAGATTAATTTTAAAACAATACCCTCGAATTGTCGTAATGCATATTATTTTTCATAGCAAATCTCTTGAAAATTGTTGTCGAAGTCAACGGAGTTTCGACCCTAGGGCTGAAATAAAATGTTTCAGCCCTCGGGATGAAAACACCGTGTTTCAACCCGCTCTACATCTATCGAAACTCGAAGTTTCAATAGAGGCGCGATGAAAAAGTACACTTTATAGAGGTTGAAATATCCTGTTGTGCATCTCGAAGATTTTATACGGAATTCTTCTATGAATCTGGACCTGACCGTGGTGAGGAGGCCTAAGAAAATTCTCATTCCCGCGGGTAGAACAAACAAATTTCAGGTGTCTCTCGACTTCCAAAACAGCTTCCTGAGCCAACACCTTAACTACCGTGTTGAAATCTGAATGTTACCAGCGTATGGTGACTCATACGGTGTCCTGGGATACCGGGGATACTGTGGGGACGAAACCTTTAGTTCCCTAGCTGCTCGTGGAAACAAAATGAATCTTAAAAACAAAACAAACAAGAAATAAACACATGTAGGCTGTCTTTAATGACATCCTCCTTCTTCTCTCGAGAAGGTGGAAAACAATGAATGGATTAAATCACCTTTAAACCAACAAGGGGCCTCTGTGGTTCCTAGCACCTTGATTGGTACGGTTGGGAATGGGACTTTAATTAGTCTAATAAACGAGGCTAAAACTACTGAGAATGCTGGGTGCAAAAACGCCCTGCGGGGAAACAAAATATATTGCCGGTCTGATGGCAGCAGTCCTGTTCAAGATCGGGAGGCTAAGAGTGTCAGGGTTTTTGATCTAAGTGATTTACGCAGCCTCTCCCTTCACAGCCACCTGAAACTGAAATCCTCAAGGATTCCTGCAAGAGAAGCTCAACTCAGAACAAGCAGTGGCTACTGTCGTTTTAGAAACAACTTGCCCACCATCATCTGCTAAAATGAGATGTCTCGGACATGGCTTATTACTCCTGCGATGTTGAAATATTGAAAGAATTGATGCAAAAATAGAAACGTACAGCTACTCCCAACTTTTTCAAATAAATTTCATCAAATCGGTGAAATACATATCGTCGGAAATCCTTTAAAAACAATATATTTCTTGCAGAAACGATTTTGTGACTTGAGCATGCACATCCTGCCCGACAGGAAATAAATTCGGCCTTCAATTCGTTCAATATTTCTGAACTATTTATTCCATCGCTAATTATCCTTTAATTGTTTTCTTCATAATGATTTTCCATAATGAATTTCCAATAACCGAGGAAAAATGATGAAAGATTCATTACAGGCCTATACTGATTCTCCTATAATACTTTTTCGTAAGGTTCCATCAGTACTATTACTTTTTTCCCACTCGGAGGAAGCTTAACTAGTTTATCACCTGAAATCAAGTATAATATTTAGCAGCTTTTAAATAGTTTTAATTGAAAAATAGCTTTCAGAAATTGAAAAAGATTGATCGAACATTTGTTTTTAAAAAGCAATAACAGAAGGTATTAAATATCCATTAGTGGCTTTTTCGAGTATAAAAGTTTATTTTTGATGTTATTTAACTACACGTTTTGATACAGATCTATATCCTCTTCAAATTATTCCTCACAAAAGATTGTTGAAGCTGGAAAAACCGACATTTCACCAAATATCATTGTTCAACTAGCAGTATTTATGTAGTAGAAAGAAAACGAAGAATCATATCGAATGATAGAAGAACAAAAATAAATATACCTTATCAGAAAGTTAAATATAGTTGAGATGAAATTATGCGAATTATTTATATTTATTGTGATAGAAATGTTTCCAAAACAGGAAATTGTAGAAATAAAAAAACGTGACCTCATAAAGGTAGATGTAATCAAATTAATTCTTTAGGAAGAAACCTGGACTATTTAAAAATTGCAGGAGAAATATTTTAGATTAATAAGAATCTCAGGATAACATCCTGGATTATAATTAATCACAGTTAGTTATACTCCCAGATGAAAATTCCTGTACTGGAACCTCAGAGGATTCTGGATATGTTCCTCGACACAAAACTGCACACTCACCTGTACAGGTAATCTTGCCGGTTCCTGTACAGGAAATTTGGCGAAGGAAACTGAACATGATCCTGCAAAGAAACCCATATGCAAGCTAACCTTTGAATGACCCTGTACAGGTTCCTTCACAGAGTGATTTGAGACGCAAGTTCATGTACAGGAACTTGTTCAGGATCCTATACGTGAACCTGCATAGGAACTAATCCGCAAGGGTTCGCTAGTGGCTTGGTTGGCTTTCTCGATAGTAAGTTCGATCTTCTAGGGAATAAAAGGAAAGAATCTTTATAGCTGTAATTGACATGAGTTTTCACGACGGCTTTCTGTAAAGGACCCCATACGTTTTTCTGTACAGGAATCCGCACCTCAATTTACCTTGCCAAGGAACCTGTACAGTGTACAGGAACCTATACTGGATCATTCTAAGGTTTCTTTGTCGGTGCAGGTTCCATCGTAGGATATATGGTTCTTAACCTTTGGATATATTTTCTGAAGTTTACTGAATTTTTATCTCTTTTTATATAAAATATTCAAAAGGTAGACTTTTGTAAAGGTTTTGTTTTGTCAGAGAAATTTTCTCTTGAGAGAAAAGGATTTTTCCCGGCACAAATGGGATTTCTTCAACTTAAGGTTAAGAGGATTTTCATCTGCCTAACAAAAATCTGTTTGCAGCAAACATCATTCTTTTCCGACAAACTCCTTTTAATCTTTCAGTCAAATTAGTCTGTTTGAATGAAAAATATATTCACGTGATTCAAAACAAAATAGACAAGAGGAAGATACTTTTGTTCCAAGATTTCTTATGCTCGTTCACTCTAACTTTTGAGTATTAAGTGTATACACGTTTGTCCAATATATATCATATTACAATCCAAACATGATATGCTATAAATAATATTTATTTTGTTTAATTCATCAATAAAGTCTTTAAATTTTGGAAAAAGGATTTTATTGAAAGTATTTTTAAACGTGCAATCGACTTATTAGGGACATTTATGTAACAGAGCAAAAAAGAGGGAGCAAAAAGGAAAGAGACAACCAATCCACCTTGCTCTTTTTTCCTTATTCTTTATCCGTTTTTTTTATACTACTGAGAATCAACATGTGTCGAAGTCAGTTTAGATATCCTCATCTAATATTGATCAGAGACATAGATATGAATTTCAAATTACTTATCAAGATACAATTTACATTCCTCTTTTGGTATGTGTGTTCACCTTCAACATTTTTTAAAGCTTTTATACATATATTGTCAATTTTCCAAACATGATACATTATGTAACAAGGGGCGAAAGGAGCAGATTTTTATTCCACACTCGACCGTGGCCACCTTTTACCCTGAAAAGCAGGTTTGAAGCATTTTTCTATGGTTTTGTTCGCCGCTCGAATTCTGATCGACTCGGAGCAATTTGGATTTTCAATTTACTTTTGCCGCGCTAATTTTACTTTCGCCCCACTAATTTTACTTTCGCCAGTAACATCAACTATGAATGCCGTGATGACACAAGTATTCATATCACTCATGTTTGCATGAAAAAAAAGTTTTGACGAATACATTTCAGTTTTTACAGATATTTTTTTAATGCTATGAAAGATTTATCTGTTTTTTTTTGCTAAAATACATCTAGTGCTAGCGTGTATGATATAATTTTTCTAGCGTAAACTGTTCCAAATTTTTTTCCGCGTTCATCAATAACTTCAAACAGAAATATCATTGTATTACTCAAAAATCTTTTAATTATAAAAAAATGATATAATTGCCTTTTGACGTCACGATTTTAGCTTGTCATCATGAGGATTGAATTAGGGTAATGGTGGGGTCAAAAATCAGCTTACTGGAACAAAGTTTCCTATGATTTGACAAATTGAAGTGATATTATTAGTCATGTATTATGAAAAAAACATTCTTTTTTATGGAAATGTTCAAAAATTACGATAAATAATTAATCAATAATAGTTTTTGTAATTTAATTTTTCCTACTGTCACTTCTTACAGATTCAGTTTTTTTTTCATTTTGAAAGTGGGTATAAATAATTTTTAAATATAGTTATTTGCTTAAAAATGTTTTTTTTTAAATGGTTTTAACGATTCGACTCATAGTAAAATTTAATTTTGAACTTTGAAACAGGAGAGTTGTAGAGAACGTCCTCCCCGAAAATAAAACCCATTCATTTATCTTAAGTCTTCCAAACTGCATGTTTAAATTTTTTAAATTGGAAATGTACGTTTAAAATCGAGGATTTGTATACTGGAAGATTTTAGAATTACGCATTGTAAACTGAATATCATGTGATGTGAAATTTGCGATATTTCGAGTGATTGGATCAATTTTTTTCGGAAAATTTGTAAAATTGTTGGTGAAAAAGAAACTCACTGTCCTTTTCTGAAATTCCCAGTTTTCCCGGTCGAGCGGTTGCTCTGAAAAGGCCAATGAATGTGCGTGGGGTAAGCATGAAGACCGAGCATAGAGGCGCGCTTTTTTAAATTTATTTTATTTGTCCATTAACAGTGTGAAGAATTGTGGTTCACACACGAAATAGTCTGGAAATCTTTTTGATTGCGTTGTTGTTCTTCAATGGACTTTCCGCGATTTCTTCTGTGGTCAATTCTTGCACCACCTCACAGTTCATGTTTATTTTCACCCGCTTTGGCCGTGACAAAATAGCTTTATATATTCCACGAAGAAATGTTTGATTGTTTGAGTGTTTGTCCAATATTGTCCAGACGTCACCATTGGACGTTGATGATACAATTTTCTCTTCGGTTGGCATGGGTTTAAGGGTATTAGTTTGTGTTTTTAAGTAAATTTGTTTATTGGCAGGAAAAACGTATCTTCGAAGTTCGAATATCCGATTCGGATTGTTGTGGGGACTAAGTCGAATAAATTCAAGTTCTCCAAAACTATATCCAATTAAGCGAGAAAAAGTTTGCCTGAGAGGATACCTGGACCTGGCACGAAGAGAAGGTTCGGCAGATGGTGGAGATCCGACAGAAGAATTAAGCCAGGCAGGCGGAAGAGACGTTCCAGGAGAATGTCTGTCAGAAGAAGAAGAAGCAGAAGGTTCGCCACAAGGAACATCAGAAATAGGGGCGCCATTAGGCAAACGCTCGAACGTTGAACTTAATTCTACAAGAACAAATAGTGCGTTACATTTTTCTTAAAGTACACAATCGTATAATGGTATATCATGAGTTGTTAATGAGGTTGTAATTGAGGGTTTTCTTGCTAAACGGCTTTGGCCCATGTTAACTTTCGAAACAAATTTCTCATTTTGCAAGTATATATTCTTGTAGAAAATTTAATTCCGCATCTTCTGCTTTGAACATGAAGGTTGTTGTATCTTTTGTCCTTTTTCGAACCAAACCCGAAAAGCGTCTTTCTTAGGACACAATTTTTTTTCAGCGTAAAACTTGTTTAAAAAGGTATAGATATGTTTTCTAATGAAATACTTATTTGAAATATCTCCTCATTGACAAATTAGGAAGATTTTATTTTGGCCGCGTGGCTTTTTTATTCGCGCGCATGTATTCATTCGACGCCCTCACGTAAAAATGCATCTTCGTTTGTTAGAAAAAATCCAAATATTCGTAGAAACACGATCAAAATGTGCATTTATTCACAGAAATTGTATGAATAGTTGATAGTTATTGTCAATTCAAAAAATATGACAGCAAGATATCACTGACAAGACATTTCAGGTTTATTTTACGGAAACAAGTTGAGCCTATTTATTCAGACATTGTCAAGCTGTAGAATTGTTGAAAAAAAATATTCGCATATCATGAAAAAGGGCAGATCTATACCATTAAGCTATTTCCCTTTCGGCGAGCCTCTAGGGGTAAGCGTGACACTACCCGATTCGTGTAGTGTTTCTAGGTGGATAGTTTCTTGTAGTAAATAACTACAAGTGTGGGCTCACCACACCCACGGCCGCCAACAGCAACGCAGTAGTATCAGACGGTCACCCATCCAAGTACTAACCGCGCCCAACACTGCTTAACTTCAGTGATCTAACGGGAACTGGTGTTTCCAGCGTGGTATGGCCGTTGCCATAGATAGTTTTGCAAAATAGTTATCTTGCATTCATTTTTCTCATACCTTATGTAGAAGCAATGAAATTCAACAATTTAGAGAAATTTCCTCCGGTGTCAGAAGGATGCTTCTTGACAGAAGTGGAATTTTCTCTCAAATTTGAAGGTGACAAGGAATTTCGTTTTCTGCAAAAAAAATCTTTTTCTAGCAAACGTTATAATTTTGCGAAAAACTCAACGTTTTGTTAGAAATAATTTTATTTGTTTGAAAAAGATATGCAATTAGTTCAAAACAAAACAGAAAAGAGGACGATGCTTTTGTTTCAAGACAATTTTATTTCTGAGTGTAATCATTAGAAATAACGAAAAAATGACGCCTGTTCTTGATTTTCTTTATAACATCATTACACAGTTTTTTTCTTACTTCAACAAATTTTAAATTATTTCCGTATTGTTAATATACTGATTAAAGGCTTATTTCATTAAGTTTCGTAAACTTTAAAACAGTGGCACACTTGAAAATTCAAATAAAAAGTAAATAAATTTCATTATTAAACAAAAAAATTGGCTTTGACGAAAATCTGTTAACGGCAGCTGCACGTTATACTTAAGAGCCTTACAGTTATTAAAAAATAAACATTTTAATAAACATGTCCAGCCAGTTTTGTCCAAAATAAAACCCTTCTAATATCTTAATGATGATTTTTTTCAAATAGTGAATTCCGTAGAATATGATAAAATATAATTATATTCATCATCACCATCATCATGTATTATATTATAATAATTAAATAGTACAGAAATTCATGGAAATGAAGGTCAGAATAAAATATTTGATAATTCTTTTTGAAACGTTTCGGTCACTGTTTTGGACCCTCATCAGTAAAAAAAAACATTTATTAGGTCTGTAAAAAATATACAAATAATGTAGAAAATATTATAAAACAAAATAAAGAATAATTAATGAAAATTTAAGTTTCAAGTTAAAGAAAGAGAAGGGTTGTCTCATAAAAGGAGGCCCTTAATTTTTGAGTCTATATCAAGCAATAAATATTGATAACAGCGAAAAAAACGGAAGGTCAATAAGGTACACAGAGGAACATTTGATAGTTGACCATTCCTTGAGAAGTAAAGAGTAACCATGTCCAAAGAAATGGGAAACCATTTGGAAGAATCCCCATATTTTGATGTAATGTTCAAAATTCCACAAAAAATTCCACAGGGCCTCCTTTTATGAGACAAGCCTTCTCTTTCCTTTACTTAAAATTTAAATTTTCAATAAATATTCTTTATTTTTTTTATAATATTTTCTACATTATTTGTATGTTTTACAGAGTCTTAGTAAATGTTTTTTTTTTGACTGATGAAGGTCCAAAACAGTGACCGAAACGTTTCAAAAAGAATTATCAAATCTTTTATTCTGACCTTCATTTCCATGACTTGCTTCACTATTTAATACAAATAAAAGGTCGAGACTAAACGTAAAACATATTATAATAATATATAATGATCTATATGTACTGTTGGAACTCTCTTGAATATCTGTGTAAATAAACCTGCACACTTGGGATGGTACCAATATGTGAATGTGCAGAGATAGGACGCAACACGCTGGGTACATGTAAAATTGTTTCGTGCACATTAAATCGCAAAAATTTTGATTTGCTCGAAGCTTAAAATAAATTCGCCAAAATAAAGATATATTATATTATCATATTTACCAATAGAATTGAGGATAATGGCCAAGGATAATATTAGAGTGCAGATAATCCTCATCATGTCTAATTAGAGAATAAACTGATGAATATATTAATGAAGAATTTAGTTAACAGCGTATCTATTAATTATTCTACTGCTTCATTAGCTTATGTTATCTACACAATAGTCTTTAAATCTTGAATAAAAGACGTCAAGCTCGTCTTTCTGATAATTTTAATTTGATTTAAGGAGACAGAAGAAGATTAAATATCTTTGGATTTCAGGAGGAAATATCTTTTGTCGAAAGGATGATGGCACGTCTAGGATTCAACTGTCACTCCTACAACATATAGAACGATTCCATTAGGAATTAGGCTGTCCACGGAATGGTTACACACACAATGGTGTGATATTATTATTGTTTGACTATTTGATGCCTTTTGGTGAATATACCTTCAATATTTTTAAGTTGTTTATACCTTATACATATGTATCTTCAGATAGCAAACTTGATCTCATATTTAAACTAGTAGCTTTAAATCTTGATTTTGGCCTTTTTCAGAATAATTGTATAATATTAAGCTTAATTGTGTATCTCGGATACCTTAATTGTTCTAATACTTTCCAAATATTCACAGCTCTCCGGATATATGAATATCGAGTTACTAAAGCATGTGTACTTTTGTTGAGAATTTGTCTAGAGATCTACGCCACTGTTTTTGACATTGTTAATTATCCCTTTGATATCTTCCTTACTTATATTCATTACCAATTTTCTAGTTTTAACTGCAATCACTTGGATTGTCTTAAGTCATTTTTTACGCGTGCTTCGTGAGCTTCTTATTTTTGAATTGTTTTTCTATCAAATGTTTCTCTTTATATATCAATGGATACCTTAAGGATTTGCCATGTTAACGCCATATAATCGCTGTTTCTGAGTCCTGGTTAACTCCAAATATACCCTCTAGCCTCGTTGTAATTGACAACTATTCGCTCTTTCGAAGAGACAGAGACGAGAGAAAGGGTGGTGGGGTTTGTCTTTTTCTGCATAATAGTCTGAATGGGACTGTGGTTGGAGTGAGTCCAGTGGCTTCTCAGCGCACGGTTGAATTTCTCTTTGTTGAGGTTAAGTCAACTTCTGACAGTGTTTTAGTGGGAGTAGTTTATAAACCACCCAATGCCTCCTATGGTACAGAGCTTGAATCAGCAATTTTTTCACTTATTCCTAACTTTAATAATATTATTCTAACTGGAGATTTTAACACTAACATAAATCTCACTTCCAATCATACTAAATATCTTACATCTTTGGTGTACTCTTCGGGACTCTCGTTTGTACCTCATGATTCCACTCACTATACTGAGCGTTCCAGTACTCGTATTGACTTAATGATTGTAGACGATATTGATAAGGTTGTCTTCCACGAACAACATGCTATCCCTTTTCTCTCTAACCACGACCTGATTAACACTACCTTTACATTTTCCTACAATCTTAAATCAAAACCAACAGAAAGATTTGTACGAAATCTTTTTAAAATTGATGAATATACATTTCACGAACACCTATTGACGTATGATTGGGAAAAAATATTACTCGATACAAATATAAATAATAAAATCGACGCTCTGACTAATGACCTAGTTTCCGCATTTAACAAATTTTCTCCGCTACACGAATCTATAGAAAGTAATTTTCCGCCTAATGACTTTTTAAAAACTTTTTTTACATTCCCAGTTCCAGACTTATCATCATCTTCCACTACCCCTTTTAATTCAACCTTTAATGATTCTGACTTTTTTTTCGATGATATCACACCTGAACTACTTTTGGAAAAAACACTTGAAATCAAAACGAATGCCATTGGAACTGATGGAATATCAATAAAAATGATTAAGCTTGCCCTGCCAATTATCTTTCCCATTCTTTTACATATTTATAATGCTTCCCTACAAGTCGTTATCTTCCCAGATATCTGGAAAAAGGTCCAGTTCCCAAAATTTCTAAACCTGCTTCCCCAAAAGGCTTGCGGCCAATTTCTATTTTATGTGCACTGTCTAAACCACTTGAAAAAATTTTTGACCTGCAACTTTCGAAATTTCTTGAAACATCTGAAGCCATTGACCCGATGCAATTAGATTTTCGGGCGAAACATAGCACTCTTACTGCTTCCCTTAAAGTAACGACGGATCTCAAATTAGCAATGGATAATAGGAAGATTACTATTGTTGTTCTGTTTGATTTTTCGAAGGCTTTTGATATGGTTAACCATAAGTTACTCCTACAAAAGTTGAAATCTTTTAACGTGTCAAACTCTGTCATCAAATGGTTTCAGTCCTATTTTAATAATCGGTCACACAGAATTATCAATAGTAGTGGTGAGCTTTCTGAATGGTGGGAGGTCAAGTGTGGGGTTCCTCTAGTCTCCATTCTGGCACCCCTCCTCTTCAATTTGTTCACCTCTGACCTTGGAAGTGAACTTCAACATTGCAGCTACCACAAATATGCTGACGATTTCAAAATTTACTTATCGGGACCAATTTCTTCACTAAGTGGATTACTTATTCTAGTTCAAGAGGATATCGATCGCGTTATCCTCTGGGCCTGAAAGAATGGACTTACTAACCCGGGCAAAGTTCAGGCAATTATTGTTGCACTTACTTCATCTCCGTCGCTTGAAACACTGGCATAATTTCCACCCCTCCGTATCGAGAATCTTACTATCCCTTTTTCGGAAGTGGTTAAAGATCTGGGATATTTCCATAACCGTACCTTGTCCTGGAAGGAACAGGTACAGAGTATCTCAAAGAAAACATACAGAATTCTACAACAACTTTATAGGAATAAGGACTCTTTACCAACCTCCACTCGGATACTTTTGGTTAGGAGTCTAATTTTGCCCCATTTTGACTACGGTTGTTTAGTTCATGATGATTTAACTGACGATTTAAATTTAATGCTTGAGCGTGCGTTGAATGTCTGTGTCCGTTTTATCTACAATTTGCCTAGATACAAACACATAACTCCATACAGACTTAAGGCTGCCCTGCTCAATATTGCCAAGAGAAGACAATTCTTTATGGGTAATTTGCTCTATACTCTTTTTCAGAACAAAGCACCTGAGTATCTATATTTAGTTCTTGAACATGTCATCTTCGAATTTCCTTTTGCTTTCATTAACTCTTGCAAAATATTTCTTTTACACACAGTTTTCCCCTCTTTATTTCTACCTTAACATGAACTAGAGCTACGAAGTAATCACCTAATGCTAATTACTACACATTAATCTCATACCTTATTTGATACGTACTCTGAGGTGGACTCTATTTATTTAGTTTATAGAAGAAATTATAAGATTAATCAAGTATTCTGCCGATCAGTGCGTGCACAAATTTGTAATGACCATGTATTATCCTGTTCCTTAGAGCGCTATACAGGCTATACAGGTACTTTTCTTGAATAAATACAAATACAAATACAATTTCGCGAGCATCGGACCCAAAACTCGATTCAGTATTTCGACTTGACCGTTCGCTTTAGGAGAAGCCTTTGCAATTAAAACGTGTTCTAAGTTATTACCAGACAGAAAGGATTTAAATTCTTCGGACGTAAAACAGGGGCCACGATCAGAGACAATGGTTTTCGGCCTACTGTAATTCCTCAAATGATCTTCTTAAGCGTTTATTGCTTCTTTCGAATCAGTCGTCTTAACGGGATATAATTTTACGAATTTTGTGAATCCGTCTATTACCAGAAGAACGTGCTGTTTGGCGGAAAGTTTCCTGTCTACTGGACCATAGTAGTCGATGTGAAATGTAGAAAATGGAACTTTACCGTTAGAAATCGGGTTCGGCAAAACTTCTTTCCTGCCAGTTATCGAAGAGAATGCGATACATTTCAAGCAATTGCTGATATAATTCTTAACTTTAGTCATAAAGTTGGGGAACCAGTAATTGTTCATAATTAAATTCGCAGTTTTCTCGCTCGCTAGGTGCCCTACGTTGTCGTGGAAGTTGTGAATCACATGATTCTTCATCTCCTCCGGGATATAAAAAAGAAGTTCGTCACCATGCTTGCGATATAGAATACCGTTCCTCATTTCATACAATTTATCTTGCGCTTTCTAGAGTTTCTCGCGTAATTTATAAATTCTCTTGTCTCGATTTTGACAGATAACTAGATTTGATTCTAATGAGTTTTCTTCGACGACCATGATGTTTCGATTAAATGCGTCCACATGACACATTTTGGAGCCTGATCTATGTTCAATGGTTTTTTCGTATCTTTCTAATTTTAACGCCCATCTCGAGATTCTGTCGTTAACGTCCTTTTTGTCCAAAGTTTGTTTCAGAGAGTTACAATCCGTAAGTATTTTAAATTTAATGCCCTGCAAGTACACTTTAAATCGTTGGAGAGTATAAACAATCGCGAGGGTTTCCAGCTCGAAGCTGTTTCATAATCGGCAGTTTTTTTTGAGAAATAAAAAATCGGGTGCAGATTGTAGGATTGTAAATGCTGAGAACTGGGGCTGAGATCAATTTTTGCTTAAGAGTTTCAAATGATTGCAATTCTAATTCTGTGAATTTAAATTCGGCGTTTTTTCGCAGTAAGTCATAGAGTGGTTTGGTGATAATGGAGAACTTTTCAATAAATTTCCAAAAGTAGAAGCAGAGGCCAAGGAATTTTTGGACATCATGCGTATTTTGCGGGATTGGAAAATTGGTTACTTCTTTTGTCCCCCTTTCCCTTTTCAGAAACTTCATATCCCAAGTATATCAGCTGGAATGAATTTACATTTTTCGATTCTTAGCTCCAGTTTGTTCTCGACCATAAGTGAAAAACCTTTCTCTAACGTATAGAAGTGTTTCTCTAGGGTTTCGCTCGCGATCATAATGTCTTCAAGATATGCCACTATTTCGCCTGTTTTTATCAATTCGGAAAATACAGTGTTGACGAAACGTTGAAATTTCGACGGAACAACTTTAATCCTGAAGGGCATCTTAAGATATTCAAATTGTCCCAACGGAGTTACGAAGGCTGTATATTTAACAGAGTCATTAGCAACTGAAATATGGTGAAACCCATCTTTAAGGTCGATTACGCTGAAATACTGTCCATTTCGAAGCTTGTCTAGTTCGTCTTTAATAAGCGGAAGTGGGTAGTTGTCGCGTAAAAGAAGTTCATTTAAAGTTCGATAGTCAATGCATAATTTTGGAAGCCCACTTCTTCTTTGAGTCAAAACAATTGGAGAAACATAAGGCGATTCACTTAGTTGAATGACTTTTCTTTCTAAAAACGAATCGAAAATCTGTCGTAATTTTTGTTTTTCAAAGAAAGATAATCTTCTAGGATTTAGACTGAAAGGTTCGTGCTCTATAAACCAAAGCGTTAGTTCTGTATGAACATTCGGTAAATCCGGCCTTTCCGGTAATACATATTTATTATTGAACAAGTCATTCATTTTTTTTTCGCGTAGCAAAATCTAGATTCGGATTAATCTCAAGGGGATCGGTCATTTGATTAGGCGGAAAATCAATGTAAAAAATTTCCTTAGTCACTTTAGCCTCATTTTCCGGAAGTGCTGTCAAACTTAAATTGAGAGCCCATAGAGCATCACGACCTAACACAACAGCAGTAGGCATAGTGTTATCTAGTACTACAATAATAAGTTTAATTTTTTTCGTGACACCCTCCAAGTTGACATTCGCTGAAATCGAACCTAACTGAACAAGTGTGCTATTATTAATGCCACTATTCTTACGTCCGTCGTGTGGAGTAATACATTCTGTGGGCACAAAACTTTTCTTTATGAATCTTATAGGGCTACTGGTGTCCAGAAGAGTATCCAATGTTGACAAACAGCCTGTCTCTCCAACGTCGATGTCGCACTTAAGCATCCTGAATCACTCAGCGTTAAGTGGATTCTCAGGGGTGTCCTCGAAAAATTTTCCCTCCAGCGATGTCTCAGCTACGTTGGATACTTGTTTGTCAGAAGTAGTATCCGAATCAGTTATGTTACTGATTTGTTGTCGATGTTGTTTTGGCAGGCGTTGTTTGTTGGTACAATCTTTTGACAGATGACCCATTTCGAAACACCGGAAGCAGGCTCCTTTTTGCCTTAACGGTAATTTGCACTTCATTGCCAGATGTCCGAATTTGCTGAAGTTATAACATCTTGCTGTTAAACGGCCTGAGCCAGAAGCTGAAGCAGGAGAGTCCTTTGGAGTCGTATGAGATTTTTATTCGTTGAGCTTTGGAGAAAAGCTCTGAGAAGTCATGGATTTCGGAGGGTCCTTCTTAAGCGATATTTTTTCAATAGCCTCCAAAAGCTCCTTTTTCTCTTCAAATTGCTGAATCCTGGCTTGATTCTTCATGCTGATATCCGGAATTCCGTCAATCAAATAGTCCATGATTTCATCCTCGGGAATAGGGACTCAAATTTTCTGCGAAGTGCCAATTTGTTTGGTCGATGGTCAAACATACTTGCAATTTCAGTAAACAAGTCGGTGACGGCCATACCGACGTAATCTGAATCGGAATAAAACCATTGAAGGGCTTTGCCCATTAATTTTGCAGCAAAGAGGAGGCGAGCATGGGCGTCATCTAAATCGTATTTTCTGGTCAGAAGATCGAATTGGTTTTTCCACTTTGTATAATCAGAGTTCGACCTGCCGTAGTCGCCCAGATATTGCTTTGAAGAAGAGATATTTATGCGATGATGAGGCGTAGCTTTCTGGTTTTGGATGCTCGGAGATTCTCGTAGTATCTTGTTCTCTCTTCGCGCCAGATCTAATTCACGCTGTAGTAGGTGGCGTTCTCTTTCAATTAATTCCATTTCTCTTCTCATCGCATTGTAGGCGCTTGCAGAGGCATTTCTCGTAGAGGTCAAATCACTCAAGACCTGTTCGTCATCAAACTCAGGATTCAAGTACAAGTCATCTTGGTATTGGACATTTTGGATACCTGAAGCCACTTTAATCCAATCTTCTGAAGGGTCGTGATCCGTAAGACGTTTTATTAGATCTGCCTTAGTTCCTGAAGTTGGGAAATCAATACTCTTTAGCACTTCCTTCAATGTCTGGAGTGTAAACATGGTCGGGTTAATTTTTGAAGGGTCCGGCATCTTGCTATTTTCGCTAAACACGATTAAAAATTTTAATGCAAAAGAGAAATTCCGTTTTTCGTATCAGAAGGTTATTGCACTGATTGAACTTAATGGGAGGCAGAACAGGAGGTTCACTTGTCACTAAGCAGAATTTTTATTAATCATCGAAGTTTGTGATCAAGCAAAAGTATCACTAAGCACCGAGGGTAGTGATTAAACAGAAATGTCACTGAGCACCGCAGATAGTGACTGAACATGAGCGCCAGTAAGTACTAAGGGTAGAGACTGAACAGAAGTCTCACTGAGCACCGGGGTTAGTGACTGAACATAAGCGTCACTAAGTACTGAGGGTAGTGACTGAACAGAAGTGTCACTAAACACTGAAGGGTTATTTTTTCTCGCGACGGAAGGTTAGGCTAGGTTTACTCGTAGCAGAAGCGTCATAAGGAACCGAATGTTGGGATTACTTGCCGTGTACGTAGAGTAGCACTGGCGATAAGAGCGCCGTCGCTCGTTCACTTTCACAAACACTAAACATTTGAGACTAGCGTTCTCAAGCCGCCATTTTTTTCCACATATTCCTTTTAGCGTCAGATGCACTAATCACTTCCATCGAACAGGATTTTCTCGGTGAAGCAAAGACATATTCCTTTTAGGATCAGACGCACCTATCACTTCCACCGATAAGAATTTTCTCGATGAAAAAAACACACATTTCTTTCAGAAGTTCACTGCACATCAGGCGATTCACTACCCAATTCACAAGTACGAGCCACACCGATACCACGTTGCGTCATTACGCAAAATTTCAATTTTTTAGGCTTTCCCGAGCAGCAACAGACTCGAATAGTCAACAGAAGACCGGCGCGGTAGTTGGATACATATGGGATGTATCCCACTTCTGATTTTGTAAGGGGTTTGGTTTAAAATAGCTTTTATTATCAAAAAATACATGATGTGTGTGTACAGATGTATTTCCTGAGACTAACTGCCACTGGAACGGTGACTAAGCAGCAGCGCCGCCTAGCGTTAGAAATACATAGTAATAATAATTTGAAATTTCTCACAAACTGACTTAAGTATGATAAACAACATTTTTGGAGGGTACAAATTTGGGATTAGGGAAATTACTATTTTATTATTAGTACAACATTATTATGCCAACAGCCATACCACGCTGAAAAAACCAGTTCTCGTCAGATCACTGAAGTTAAGCAGCGTTGGGCGCGGGTAGCACTTGGATGGGTGACCATTCGAGAAAACTGAGTGCTGTTGGCACATCGTGGGTGTGGTGAGCCCACACTTGTAGTTATTTACTACAAGTTATCAACCTAGAAACACTACCCGAATCGGGTAGTGTCACGCCTACCCCGAAAGGGAAATGGCTTAATGGTATAATGGTATACATTGAAAAAAATTACTGCATCCAAGGAAATGAGTTTCTTTGCTTTCTTATGTTTGAACCATGGATTTGTTCACTTCAGTTGAGTAAATATTGTTTAGAGGCAAAATAGTCATGCATCGACTCGAAGAAATAACCAGTAGAAATGAGGATAACTGCCAAGGATAGGACCCGACTATAAACAATCCTCATCTTTTCTAATTAGTTGAAAAACTGAAAATTGTAATTATAAAGAATTGGAACAACAATGTAACTAATTAATTTTTCAGCACTTCATTAGATGGTATAATTTATACTATAGTCGTTGTCTCTTTGATGAGAGGCACCAAAGTTTTCCTTCTGAGATATTTACATTTGATAAGAGTCATTCTCAGGCAAAAAAAATTAGGTTACAAATTTTATTAAAACTGATAACGCCATTTATGTACCGACCACCTCCGTAAAAGCTTTACGTATTTTTTGAGCGGTCTTCTAGTAGTGAAACAATTGTGTAGTTACGCAACTTATTATGATAAATACATTTTACAATGTTAAATTATCGGAAATTCTCTTATAATAATGTTTTATTTTTTGATATAATATTATTTGAGATAATTATTAGAAATAAAGCAAACAGCGAATAACGTCTACTTTATACTTGATTCATGTTTTTTTGTACAAACGTCGTTATCTTTTATACAAATAGACGCCAAGCTTGTCCTTCGGAGATATTTACATTTGATAGGAATTAGTTTCAGTTGAAATATTACTTTCTAACTAAAAAACGAATATTCAATGAAATAGTTAAAGTTTTCACCAAAATAGTTTAATTTTCAATCAGAAAGATGAATCTTCAAGCAAGAAGATTTATTTTCTACCAGAAAAGACGAATTTTTAACGAAACACATGAATTTTTTACCATTTTTCAAACATAAACATTAATTTTCAACAAAGAAGATTAATTTCATGCCGAAAAGGACGCATTTTCAACAAAATGAATGAATTTTATACTAAAAAGTTAAATTTTGAACTAAAAGTCGAATAGTTAAATTTTCAATTGAGAAAACTAATTTTTATAAAAGGAACAACACATTTTTAACATGATAGTTGAAAACTATTTGAATTACCTATGTAAATTATTCCGAAGTTATAAGTTTTACTCTATATTACAAAATAATTACTTGAATTACCTAAATTACTTCGAATTATCCGGATTACAGGTGGATGATTTGGATCACCTGATTGACTCCAAATGTGGTTTATAAAATGCCAGTGGGTTATAAAATATACGCAGAAATTCTAAGAAAAAGGTTAGAGAATGTGATAGAAGAGAAACAAAGTGTCCCACACAATCAGACGGGATTTGGAAAAGGGATGGGGACAATAGATAACATTCACGTACTCAACTACTTGGTTAACAGAAACTTAGGGAGAAAAAGAGGGAAATTACTCGCCTTTTTCGTAGATTGTAAAGCAGCTTTTGACTCAGTGAATAGAAAAGTGCTATGGCAGGCAATGAAAGAGAGGGGAATAGAGGAAGGGTTGGTGGAGAGGATAAAGGAAATTTTTACTGAAACCAGGATTAGGGTGAAGATAAGAGGGGAAAAAGGGGAGGTTTCCTGGACAGGAAGAGGTATAAGGCAAGGGTGCCCGTTGAATCCGCTACTATTTAATATGCTGCTGGCAGACTTAGAGGAGAAGCTAAAGGGCTGTTCACTCTCGAGTTGAGTCTCGAGCGATCTAAATACTGCCAGAGTTACTCTATCGCGACTCCAAAATGAGAGAGAGCTTGCAGGATTTAAAAGAGTTATCAAAGGTGTAAGAGTTGCTAAGAGTCCATAGGAGTCGAGCCGAGTTCTACTCGAGTTGATGGGAGTGGGAGCGTGTTTCTGATTCTCGGGTCATAATCGACACATTGGATTGTGCAAGACGGGTTTAATTGACCTGTCAGTGCAAAATTTTCGTGCAATTATTTTCCGTCATTTCCCAAACAACCTGATAATACTCCTAAGCGCAAGCGACCGCGAGTCGTTAGAGTCGCTAGAGTTCAGCCGAGTCGCATGGAGTATCCGATCACTCGAGTCTCAACTCGAGAGTGAACAGCCCTTTGGGAGAAGCTAAAGGAGAAAGGAAAAGGGGGGACAATTTTGGTTAATAGCAAACTATATTCTCTAGCATACGCGGACGACGTAGTTCTACTAGCAGACGATGAGAAGGGGATGAACCTAATTATAAGAATTTTCGAAGAGTATGTGGGAAAAAAAGAACTGACGGTAAACGTAGGGAAGACCAAGGTGATGTGCTTCAGAAATAGAAAGACCAAAATAGGTTACGTTTGGAAGATGAACGGAATAACAGTGGAAAGTGTGGAGGAGTTCTGTTACTTAGGTTTTTGGTTTGAGGCAGGAGGGGGAAATGAGGTGCAGGTGAGGAAAAGAATCGAATGTGCGAGTAAAGTAATGGGCCAAGAGTGGGGTATAGGAAAGAGGAGGTTCAATGACGATTGGAGAATGAGGGTTTGGTTGTTTGATGCGTTGGTTTGGGCGGTGTTGGGTTATGGAGTAGAGGTCTGGGGATGGAAGGAATATAGGGAAAAAGTGGTAACTAGGCAAATTAAGAGAGCCTGGAAGTTTGAAGAGAAGATGAAACGGGGAGAGGGGAGCAGAATAACACAAGTATGCTTGGTCGAAGTTCGGAACAAGGAGACAAGAGGCAATTTGGGAAATTCGAAATGGGAGGATGAAAGGAAAAAAATGAGGAGGGCTTGTGATATACAAGAAGGGGTACTGGAGTGCGAGGACATAGAGTTAGAGCTATTAGTAAAACAAGGAGAAGAGAGATGGACAAAGATTATGGATTCGAGGTACAATGGATGGTATATGACGGTCAAAGGGTTGACGGAACCAGAATATTTGCAAAAAATAAAAAAGGAAGACAAATGGAATAGGGTGGTACGGTTTAGAATGGGAGAAGGAGCGAGATCTTTTAGATATTGGATGGATGAAGAGGACAATCTGTGTAGAGTATGTGGATACAAAATGGATTCATGGGCACATGTGTTAGAGAGGTGTACAGGAGAGGAAAATGGACAGTTGAGTGTGGATGAGTGTGTAAGATGGATTTTGGATGGTAATGGACATGCAGTGACGTGGATGAAAAAACTGGAAGAAGTAAGAGAAAGCAAGGGAGCAGGGCAGGGCCAAACGGGTAATCCTGTCTAAAGGAAAGTAACTAGCAAACATTTAAATTTTTAGATCGGTGAAAATGTATTTGATGGTAAGAGAAAACGGAAGCCCTGGAAGATCGTTCATTTTTAGAAGTTTAAGAACCAATAGTATTAATATTATTGTTATTCTAAGTAAGGAGAAACATTAGAATATAAGCAGCGGTCAAGTTAGGTTAAGGATGAAATGTAAATATAGGTACAGGGAGCGGAGGCCCCCAAACCCGTAAAAGGGAGAGATTAAATATACATACATACTTTGGATTACTATTTGATTACTTTGGATTATGTCTGGATTACTCTAGATTAAAACTTGATTACGCTGGATTTCAAGTGTATTATTTTAGATTTCAAGTGGATTACTTCGGATTACAAGTGGATTACTTGGATAACCGAGCGGTGCGGATTATCACTATTGTTTCCCCCTAGACATCTTCCAATTGGGAAAAGCTTTTACATACTTCAGCCGATCGACTTTAATTTGTTAGAAGGAAATATTTTCTTCATTCAAAATCCCATTTGACTATATCAACAACCTTATTTTCAAACAAAAATCTCTTATTTTATTGAACCAATAACAACTTTCCTTCACTTTGGTAATATTTCATTGCCTGAATCAAACACTAATTTGCAGAATAATTTCATTACTTTTGATTCAGAGAAAATACTGGTAGTGAGAAGCGTGTATCATGCTGCCTCTAGCGGATTCCGCCGAAGAAGTTTGTAAGCCACCACGGTGAGTTGCAGTTACTCCGCTGGCTATTATCTCACTTCGCCCATTAACTGCAGCGCTTCTTACATCCAGCATCCATCGACAGATGTCTCTGAAGAATGCTGCCGTGTATCGCCGCCAAATTTTCCCTTTATTTCCCTTTTTTCACTTCCTAATAGCCCCTGCAGACACCCCTTTCTCTCCCTTAACATCCCTCAACTCTGCGAGAACCACTCTTCACCACTCGAAGGCTCTCCTGACCACAAACTCCCCCGATTCCTTGCCAACCTAACCTCACTTTCTCTATCTAACTAAATCCAACCTCACAACTACGCTGAAAATTACTTTTTATGTCCCCGATTCACCCCACACAACCCTACTGAACACTTTCTCACTTCCGCCACCAACACGCAAGTTTAGTGATTGACAAAGGAAAAAAATACTTAAACTAAATTTACAAGGTAGATTCTTAACCTAATTTAACAAATTAATCCCTAAACGAAATTATACCAATAAAACATCGTAAAAGCGAAAATTCACAATGGTTATTATAAACATTTCATGGTTATAAAAATCTTCATGAAATGTCAATTAAAAAAAAAACTTAATTTCTGTTATAGTGTAACCAGCATTCTCATTCTCTTAAAAATTTTCAATCGGATTCATTCTTGTCATGCTCATCATGCTCGCTGAAATTGTAGGTTCTTTTAACGCAACCTGTGGACGACTGCTTGACACTCGGGAATCTGTAGCAAATGATCAGAGTAAATATAAAATCGCAAAGCATATACAAGTTTGTTAGGATCTGTATGAAGCATTATACCGCAGCATTCTCGCCTAAGTTGAGGATACACCTTAAACATTAGTTCACTAGATCTATTTGAATCCCCCTTCTCCTCATCCTTCTCCTTCGTCTTATCCTCCTCTTCATTATTATCAACATCATCAACAGCTTCATTATCATCATCATGTTCCTGATCTTCTTGATCCTTATTCTTCTCATCTTCATCTTGATCTTCATCCTTCTCGTCCATATCGTGCTGCTACTCATCTACTACAACTTGATTCTCCTTCTTTGTTCTCCTTGACGTAAAAGGCTCAAACACATGATGATATTCTGCATTTTTAATGACAGGGCCACATTTTGGCTTTGAGACTTCCTGCAGTTTGCTCACTATTGAACTACTGCTGCTGCTTTTGTAACTATTATCATTTTGTTAATTGCTGTTATTATTTTCAGTGGTTTTTTGAGATTCTGGCAACTTCAGAAGCATCATCGTAAATATCGATATTTAATTTTCGTTATATCATCACTAAGTCGTTCCAATGCCAGTTGCGTGTACTACTCTATTAAACTGAACCAGTCAGATTCACTGGTTGATATAGTCACTGGCATCACTGCGGTGGAAATTTTACTGTCAACCAATGAAATATCACTGATTACCATTGATATTCTTACTGAGTTCCAGTAAAATTTCTCAATAAGTAAATATATATCTCGCTCTTACTGATGTGCTGGTAATTAGGTAGAAATTTACTTTTAATCAGTGATATGTCACTGATAAAAAGTAAATTTTCACTCAAGTCATACTAGTGTCCATTAAGTCCGTACCATTCTTCTCATTTCCCAGAATATTAATTGATAAATTAAAAATTGGTGGTTGTTTTCATTTTGTATTGTTGAATAAGGGATCGTCCATATATTACGTAAGACGTTTTTCTTTT